>CAEGAE010034750.1:0-73851 GCA_903067095.1 Girardinus metallicus | reverse complement strand
TCTGGATCAGCTGCAGCTGTTTGATTGATTTTATTCAGACGCTGCTGCAGTGATCAATGCGACTAAAGATAAACACATGGATGAGTTTCTCTAGATCTCGCTGAGACGTTAATCCTGGAGATGTTCTTCAGGTGATAGAAGGCCGACTTTGTAACTGTCCTTATGTGGCTCTGAAGGTTCAGGCCAGAGTCCATCACTACTCCTAGGGTTCAGGCCTGATTGCTGGTTTTTAGTTATAATAACTGAAGAACAGAAAATATAGCTCCATTTCAAAAACTCAAAATATTGTTGAATATTTCAATTACTACACATGTGAAATAGTTAAAAAATGTTTATTACTGTTATTTTCTACAATTATATTTTACAGTGAAGGAAACGCTGAAATTTAGTTTATCTGAAAATTAGATTACATGAAACCAATAAAAAAAAAAAGGATTTTCTGCACAGAAACATCAGCCTGCTGAAAAGTATCTCCACTTTACGGTATACTTGGTTGGGGCTCCTTTTGCATAAACTGCTTCATCAATCAGGGATCAAAAGTGACTAATTGAAACTACTGGATGGCCACAAATTAATAAATACGTGTCTTTATTTTACTGAAATAAAAATGTTTGATTCTTTTTTTTTTCTTTCTTTTTTTGTAGCTTTACCTACAAAGGTAAACGCGTGATGCCCGGCGGTTTGCATCACGCGTTACCATGGTAACCGAGGCAGGCGTTGTGAAATCCGCCCACATGGTGGATTTCACACATGGTCAGCAGCGGATGAAGCTCTGCTGACCGGCTCCAGCGAACAGCTCCGCAAGTCACCACTGAAAGCTCAAACCGGACCTCAAGCGGCCCGGTTCTGTGACCTGGATTTCCATCTGGAATACAAAAAGAGACGCTACTGAGTCAAAATTCCTTTCAGTCATCCCAATATTGTGTTTCTTCCATTTATAAGCTCCAAAACATTGGAATAAAACACAAGAAAATGTTTCCAGATCAGTTTCTTTAAATAAAAAAAAACACTTATGAAACTGTAACAAAAACTGCAGGTGTGTGTTTGTGGTATTTTTCATTAAAATGTTTGATTTTTTTTTTCATTCACACTGTAAAACATTTGAAGATTGTTCATCTCGAAAATGAAAGTCCACCTGCTGCCTTGAAAATGCAACTTAAGTCAACAAGAAAATTGTTTTGGTTTTAACTCGGAAATTAAAGTTCATGAAGTTTATTTAATAAGACACAAGTTCTCTAAACATTGTTTATAAAGTTCATTAACTGAATTAGGAGTTTTAACTTAAAGCTGCAATTTAAATCAAATAATTGTTCCACAATATGGAAGAAAAAGAAAACTGCCCTCACCTGGTTAAAGAGCCACATTCTGTTATTTTTACTTACAATATCAAGTTAAAACAACTACTTATTTTACTTTAGAAAAATTTCAAATTGCATGAACAAAACTTCTGATCTGATAATGAATTTTATTAAACATCACAATGAATTCAGCTCTGAAACATTTAGTGTGAACAGGACATAAAAATAAACATTTATCTTAATAAAACACAGGAGTCAGATCAATGTGACGCACTTCCATCTCAGGAGACAAAAACACGCCGCTAAGCATTCTGGGAAATAGTTCCCACTCCTGTCTTTTTCTTCTTTCAGTTTTTTTAAGTGCACACCTAAAAAATGTTTGACAAAATTAATAGAAAGTTAACACAACTTATTGCTGTAAGTTTATCTCCACAAACTCACACTTAGGTTCAAAATCTAAAACTTTAAATTTATTTGACTTAAAGAGTAGAAGAGAGTAGACACAACTAAATGTGTCTCGAATGTTTTACAGTGCAGGAGTAGAGAATACAAAAATTTTACTCAAGATAAAGTAAAAAGTACAGTGTAGTGAAAATACTCATAAAACTACATTTTTTTTCCCCAAACGCTACTCGAGTAAATGTAACTAGTTGCTACCAAACTGCTGATTTCAGGCTGTTTTCGAGGAGCGTCTCTTCGCATTGTGTCCGTCAGGTGGCGCTGTGGAGGCCCCGCGGCCCCTCTGAGGTTGCTGAATGGGATCCCAGTGTGATCGGGCTCGGAAGCGGGAGGGGAGAGCAGGGCACTCAAGTTCTGGAGGAGGTCGGAGCTAGAAGCGATCCGCCGCCCGACTTTCATCGACATTCCTCTGTCTGTTCCGCCCGCACAGCTGAGCCAAACGTTCACGGTGCGTAATTACGCACGGACACGACGGATCCGCGCCGCTACCGGCCGTGGAAACCCGCGGACAAAGGACGGCAGGCAGGCGGGCAGGCAGGCTGGAGAAACTGCCTGACTTCAGAGGAGAGAAGTGTGGTTGGGAGGGAAACGGGGGGATCTGGAGTCGGAAGTGACTTGTGTTCTTAGTCTTGAGAAATGTAACGTGAGGAAAGGATTTCAGGAAGAAAGTCAGCCTTTTGGAGAGAGGAGAAACCGGGCCAGACGGACTTCTGACAGGAACAACTCCTAAAAAAATCAGCATCCAGATCATCGGAGCATGGGGTGAGTTAGAGATCTGGTGAGATCCTTTCAGATCCCTCCAGAAAATGCTAAATGTTTGAAAGTGAACTTTGTTTATTTTTCTGAGGGAACCAACATAATTGATCGGGTTTAACTGCAGCACTGAAGTAATTCTAATCAGTCTATATGAGACGCTGGGCTTTTTTCTTTGTTCAAACCATAAAAGACATCCCAGAGAGAGGGATCCTTCACGCAGAGCCTGACCTACTTTCCTCACGTCTCCGTTTAAACCTTAATGACAGTTGTGACCGCAAAAAGGTCAAAATGACGGTATAATTAATTTACCGCCTCTGCAGCTTCTTCACCTGGGATGTTGATCCTGGAGGCCAGTTAAGCACCTTCAGTATAAATTGCTTTTCCAGCCTCAGCTACGCAGACACACCGGGAGCCTTTGGATCATTTCCCGTCCGGTTTCAGTGCAGAGGATCCCGGCTGGGGTTTGCTTTGGGAATCTCCTGGTGACGCTTTGCTCGGTCTGTTTGACTCTGCGTCTTAGTTCGAGCCGTAAATATTTTATATACTGGTCTGCAGCTAAAACTCACATAAATCCCCCCTTTGGGTCTCCATGATGGGACTCAGTTACCTGCACAGATCAGGAGTTTTTTAGGTTGTATTTACTTGTTGCGGCCGCAGCTCTAAAATGCTAATCCCAAATTTAGCTTATTCTAATTTTTACATACACAAATGACTCCCTGGATAAAACATTGTTCAGATTTTTACCATAACAATAATCCCAAAGTTGCATCTTTGAAAATATTCCAGGTTTTTGTAGAGAACCGTCCATAAGGATAAAATCCAGCCAACACTTAGGCCTGTCACAATAACAAATCTTACTGGATGATAAGTTCTCCCAAATATTATCGCGATAAACAATATTATTGTTGTTTTGAGATCGTTTAAATGTAATATATTGACAGTGGCTAACAATACAAGTTTGAGGCATTAAAAAGTAGAAAAATATTAATTATTATCTTAATTTATCATGTTATTAATTGCTTATTAAGACAGATACCAACACATTTTCATTACTGCTTAGCAGGACAAGTTATAGTTCATTAACCTTTTTTCTTTTCGTCCAGGGTGAATTATATCACAAAATACCAATTTTTCTTTCTGTAAGATAGTTTCAAACAAGCAGTAGAGACATCCAACTTAATATTGGAGAGAAAATCTGTGATTTGTAGTTAAATGCTGGATTTTTAAATCAACAAATGTTCATATTACAACCAGAGGATTAGTTGACGTTACACAGCTCTGCAGTTAAACAAGCTTTCACCTAATTTATCAAACAAACAGACTAAAACGTTGTCGTTAGCGTCTTAGCGATTAGCAAGATTAGTGAGGTTAGCACACTTAGCACCAGAGCTACAGTCCTTCAGTTTTAGATGCGTCCAACACGCCTGACCTCTTCATCAGCTCTGCGCAGGCCGGTTAACGAGCCATTCGTTTGGTTCAGGTGTGTTGGAGCAAAGATTTATCTAAACGTTGCAGGACTTTAGCTCTCCAGGATTGAACTTGTCTGCCCTTCGCTGTAGAGTGAGTAGATCTGATTTCTTCAGTCAAAGATTCCTGAAACACAAACGTGTTTTTTTTTTTTTCACTGACAGAATTGGACGCCTAAACAGGATAAACCAGAGCAACTTTCCTGTGACACAGAGTCTGACCCTGGTTAAAAGTTTAAAAGCCTGAATGGTTAGCCAACACCCATCTATAGCAAATGCATCTCCTTCTGGGTAATTTCTTACGTTTTATTGCTTCCAAAAGAAAGAAAGTAATACTGATGCATCTGCGGACGAACGTCAAGCAAGAAAATCCAGAACATGATGTATAAATACAATCTTTCTGCTTCCAAATATTACATGTAAAATGGTGCCTTCATCTGTACGTTTGAAAACGTTTTCAAACGTACAGATGAAGCACAGCACAGAGTTTTCCTCTGTGCTGTACTAAAAACCACATCAGGACCCTGTGACGTTGTCAGTATGCTACACGTCTCAGAAAAAACAAGTCTTAGTCAGAAATCAGGCATCTTAAAATACAGATGATAAATATGAAATTACTTTTTTATTTAGGATAGCTGCTATGGTCTCTATCGCCTCAGAGGATTCAACTACATAAAGGAAATTAAGTCATTTGCTGGTGTTAAACATCGAATCTGATGACCTCGGTTTTAACTCTGCACACTTTTATCCAGTTGACTCACCTGGTCCTGGTGGGTCAGTTTAAACAATATCATGTTTATCTTGGCTAAAACTATGCTATAAACTCATGTTATTGTTATTTTAAAGTCAAATTGGTGCACCTTAATTCCACTTGTAATACATTTTCACATTTTCAAAACCCAAAGCTGCAAATCTCTGCGAACGACTTCCACAAACGGATATTTAGTGGAAATAATGTCTGATAAGTTCGGTTTTAAAGAGGAGCTTTAATTCTTCTTGTCTGAGCTTTTCTCTGGTATTTATGCACATTTTGATCTTCTGAAAGACATCAAAGCAAAGCTATAACTGTATTAAAAGTTTTTTTTTCCTTCCTAAGCACATCTGACCTAAATCCTGTTAATGCCACTTCAAACGTGAAACTTCCCTCTGTGGAAAAGTTAGGAACCGAAACCGAGAATTAACGGCAGAAAACCAATAACGACCGTATTGCTGTGTTTGACGCTCCAGTTCGCCTAACAGTGTGGCCTTTCTTTCTTCTGGTTGTGCTGCAGCGGAGGTATCTGAGAGCTGTAAAATGTACCCGCGACACCGTGAGAGGTAGAAACCCGCCGCCGTGTCTTTGTCGTGGTTCTGCATGTCGGGAATGGGCGGTGACCAAAAGGTCCAAAAACAACGGTCCGCTTCAAATCTCTGAAGCGCTAAAATCTCCCTCCCTAAAACTGTTTACGAGAACTAAGTTGTTCATGCATAATTTATCAGTGGGTGATTATAAATTTAGCATTATTAGTGTGAAAGACAGATGGATTTGTGTCATAGTTTAGGGAACTATCATTGACAATGTCAACAACACCACAAAATGCCAGAAAAGAAACCCTTTTGAGTTTGAAACCGTTTTGGTTTGATGCTCATAAGTTTAACGTTAGGTATTGGCATATTGGGAATAATCCGCCCATCCCTGCTTTATGAAACATTGATGAAGCGAATCCTCCATCATTCCATTGCTGTGATGTTAATCCTTCCCTGAGTGTCTGTGGAAACTGCATCCGAGGCGCTGCAGACGCTTCGTGCTTGTTGTGTTGTGCAGATGTTGTCAGTGCAACTCCTGCTGTCGTCGCCTGATGTCCCTTTTATCGTGTTTCGTCCTCCCGTCAGCGGATCCGCTGCCGCTCCGTCTGCTGCTGCTCATCAGACTCGCTTTGCATGTCAAACCTTCATGTTTAAAATAACTACAGCTGATTAATGAATATGTAGGGCTGTTTGAATGTGCAGCGAACCAAATTATATGTGCTAATCCAAGCAAAAGTTGCTGTTTATGCCGACTGACGGGAACTGATATAAATTTCTGGTTTGCATATTTTCAGTTTACAGAAAACAAAATCAGTTTGGATATGATTTTACCTTTGAGGGTTTTTTTTTTTTTTAAGAGATATGGGTAAAAAATGTATCACAATATTGTAGCTCACAATGCAAAAACACAAAACCTTACCAAGTATTTTTGGTGTAGTTTTTAGTGGGAATATTTGTTTATTTGTGTATTTAAGGACCCCCATTAGTCTGTACTGTTGTAGAGATAATTCTTCCTGGGGTTCACAACGAATATTACAATAAAAATCTTTTTCAAATATTACAAAAAAGATCTAATGGTTTTCCTTAAAACATAAACAAAATTAAATCAAACACAGAATTCAAACCAACTTCTTACAAACGTCACAAAAAGACATAACAAAATACCGTACCACGAAACTTAATAAGAATACTTTTTAAAGTGTATGAATAACTTTTACACTTCAAATAAGAAAAAACTAACTTACAAGTTAATTTTCAGCAAGAAATTGGAGCTTATTTTAAGTAAATAATTTCTTAATGATGAAAAAGTTCAGGTTCCTCGGGCAGATTATTTCAATCATAACATGGAAAAAATGTTACAAGATAAATAGTCAGTTGAACTAGTACTTTTTAAAAAACAATATTAAGGAATTGACTACTTAAAGCAAGCTGAAAAGTTAGATGAGTTAGTTTTGTCTTAAATCAAGTGTATTACAATAGTTGTCCTATAAACGAGACTAAAATACTTGGTAAGATTTTGGGATTTTGCAGTGCGTAACATGACAAAATTGTTCATCTTTCACATACACTGCAAAAACACAATCTTACCAATCATTTTTGTCTAATTTATATTTCAAATGTTGCAGTATGGTTGAAATGAGACAACAATAACCAAGTATTAGTTCCACTGACAGATTTTTTCACCTATAAAATGAAAAAAAGTCTTTAATAAAAGCATTTTATTATCTATTTTCAAGAATTATTGACTTAAAACAAGCTTATTTATCTTACTAAAAACTTATTTTAAATTTTGTTTTACCTTATTTCACCTGTCCTATATTTGCTCAAGAAACTGTACCAAAAATACTTTGTAAGATTTTGTTTTTGGGGTGTAAATTTACACTCACTGACAAAACAAGTTGTGGTACCAACAAGGCCAGTAAGCAAAAGGAGAATGATTCGGTTTTAAAGGTGACGGTGGAAGAGGCGCCAGAGGGCAAACAGTTCGCAGAACAAGCGGAGCCATAATGCTGCAGATTTGTGCTGTAGCGTCTGGCAGGCGGAGCAGTGAGTGAAGATGCTGCGTTAGACAGAATTACACTCACATGGCAGAGCGTGAATGAGGCTGTATTGTGGAGATTCTTCAGGCCTGGTGGTCGTATTGTGAAGTTGACCTAAATGTGGGAGATCCAGATCTGAAAGACGTTAGTTCATGATGACGTCACATGTATCTTTTCCCCCTCTGTCTGTCTTTGTCAACCACTGGTGGTCCGCGGGCTCCCCCTAGTGGTCCGCGAGGTACTGCGCTTAGCTCAAAGTGCAGCGCTACAGTTAGCTCACTAAAGGGTCGTGTTTAAAAATAATAGTGGCTTAATGGACTAAAAAGATGTTGACTATCTACTGCCGGAAAGAAAATGATTGTTTTTGCCAACACAATACAAGTCTATTTTTCTTTTATTTTGATTTTAAATTACAAATAGCCCTAAAACTGTTATAACCCTGGTTATTCTGCTTTGTCTTGATGACGGACTTTAAAACCGCAGGTTCATTGTCACTTCCATCAACATCAAAGCAGAAATGTCTGCATTTGGTGCCGTAGCTCGGAGGAAATGACTGACGATGAGAAGCGTACCGTTTAGCTGTGAATGTCAGTTCTGAATCAACATGGACGACCATCACGTGATTGCAGGGTAGCATCGCCTGCACTGTAAACAACCATCCTCCACTCAGGAGAAAGAAATGGCGAGCCGAACAAGATGGCCGCTCACCTCCTGTGCTTCCATAAGGCTGAAGTAATCGTCAACTAAATTAGTAATTGAACTGGTGCATACAGGCTCAAAAAAGTATATTTGCTGGAAGAACAACTTTCTCAAACCAGTAATTAAGCCAAATCTGTACAAAATGTATATTTTGTATTTAAGATTAAAAAAACAACAACAACCTGTGTCTGTAAATATACTCCACCTAAAACTCATCGGGTGACAAAGTTTTAGCTTCACCCTGTTCAAATTCTGTAAGCAAAATCTCCTGTTAAGCACTTTTTACTATCTAATTATTAATAGGTTAATCCAAAAAAAAAAAGACTACATTGCATTGATGGTAAATCAAGCAGAAAGCATTGAGCTGGTGGCAGTATTTTTTAGCTGCAGATGCATCTTAGCTGCAAATCTTGAAGCGTTCACTAAATGCCATGTCACTGCGTTTTAGGCAATAGATGTTTACTTATTTAACAAAGGATTTTAATTATTTGTGTTTTAATGCATTCCTAATATTGCATAAAAAGGCGTAAGTGGGCAAATGAAAAATCTGCAGAATGTTCTAGTTTTTTTATTTCATTTATCGTCAGAATAATCAATGAAATAATGCACGACAACCGTCATAGTTCTAAAACATTGAAGAAAATTGACATAATCGTTCACGACTTTTCCTTCCATTTGCTGATTGGCCAGGTTGAAATTCAACCGGTGAAATTGAGTTTAATGGGAGAAATCCCAGACGGAGCACTGAAGGTAGATGGAAATCGAGTGGAATGGTGTAGAAAGAGAATGGCTACTGTTCCTGGTTTAGTTTGGAAATGAGTCTGGCTAATACTTTGAGTTTTTAATCACACATTACCAGCTGCTTCACAGAATCTGCATATGTTGTAGAAAAATCCAGTTTAGATTTGGACAGAGCTGAATTAAATTGGCCAAGACGCCTAAGAAATGTGAGAAAAAGTCCTTCACTACATTAACAAGCTGAGATTCAGCTTCAACTCCATGTTGCCAAATGATTTCTGGACCAGACAGAGCAGGGTAGTAACTAATTACATTTACTCAATTACATTTACTTGAGTAACTTCTTATTTTAAAAAATGCACTTTTATGAGTATTTTTACTATGCTGTACTTTTTTACTTGAGTAATTTTATTATGAAGTTTTACTACTATTACTTGAGTAAAGTTTCTGGATTCTCTACCTACTGAATATAAACATGTTTTAACCAAAATTTCACCAAAAACAGTCACACACCTGCAGTTTTTGTTAAAGTTTCGTAAGTTTTATATTGAAAGAAATTGTTTTGGAAAAAAAAAATTCCGCCTGGTTTTGTTACTTGTATGAATTATTGTCATGTTGGTCCTTAAAATACCAAAGCTTCCACTTAACCTTATATTCTGGTCTGTCTGATGATGTAATTTTTAAATATTAAATGATTGATAATTAGTACTTGAGCAGGCTTTTTACTGAATACTTTTTTACTCTTACTTGAGTAAGAGTAAAACCACGTTTTTACAGTTTTTGGTGCTTTTCCCACCTCAGCTTACAGATAATAAAACCCAACTTGGGAAATGTTTTGTACTGAAACTGAAAGTAAAGGAGCAAACAGAACTAATATCCTCTTTTCTATTTTATTAGATTGAAGTTTGGTTTTAGAAGCAGCAGCGTTGCAGCAGTGACTCATAAATCTCTGAATCAAGGTGAAGTTTTATTACGTATTTTAACTAAGTGAACTCTTTTAGCTGAAGCAGCTGCTCTGTATGTGGGAGCTTTTGTAATTGCTGCTTAGGAGACATGCTGATTTAACTGGAGAGGCTGCCAGACTTTGCCTTTTCTTGTGATTTCTCTTCATTTTCTCACCATAAAGCCGCAGAACAATATGCAGATCGGCTCTCCCTCTCTGACCTTTTATGCAATAAATGCTTCGTCTTTGTGTCACCTTCACAAGCCACAACAGCAGCTAGTTATCAGTCAGACTCCTGCAAGCAGAGCTCACGTTTTCAGGATTTCTCCACTTTTAGTCCTTTCCTTCAAGGCATTCCTGACATAGTGAGAGAATATCGGACATGGCTCGTGTCGGGTTCTGGTCTGCGCTGCCAATGCGATGCCCTGCTGAGCAGCAGCGTGAGCTGGCGTTTTCCCTCGCTGTGCTATTTTAATCCACCGCTGAAAGCAGGGCGTGTTGTGTTGCCCAACGGAGCCAATAAGTGGACCCGGGGTTGCAGCCTGAGAGGTCGGAGGAAGTGGACCCTTAAAGGAGAAGTGGCGTCTGACGAGCAAAAGCGGAACGGCTTAAAAGAACAGCGACCACACTCAGTCGCTTCTCTGAAGGCGCAGATGGTGGAAAATGATGCCCAGCTGAATGTGTTTGGACAGAATTAAGTTTTTTTTTTCTCTCTCTGAAAGATGCAGAAAGCGAAGTCAGTGTTTGTGATTCATGAGTTGAAACATGTTGGTTTTCCTTCATAATCGTTAAACAATTAGTCCGCTTTGACTTCCAGCAGCCTCTCGCCATCTGAGTAACAGTTTTAACTTCCCCACGTTGTGACACTTTCAAACCACAAACTATTGAGATTTATGTAGGGCGGAAACAATTAATCAGATTCATCGTGATTATTCGATTATGGAAATAATCGTCAACTAATTTAGGAATCGATTAACTAACAAAAGGCCGAACACATTCAGAGCTGTAAAAGAACTGATTCATCAAACTGAATCATCTGGATCTAAAGACTGGAAACTGCTCTCCTAAAATCCAAACCTTTTTCATGCACCTTCTGCTTCCTTTAGAAACGTTCTTACAAAAACCGTCTACTTATATTCACAGCGTGCTCTTTGCAGATCTGCAGCTTAAATCATTTGTGCGCCTCTGCACAGCATGCAGAATCGCACCTACTCCCGTCTTTCTCAAGCTCTCAGTCCTCTTTGGCCATTTCAAGTGTGAACTTCAGTTTCAAGGTATAACCGGTGCAATTTATGGCTCTCACTTCAAAATCTCCCTCTGCCTCCACGCTCTTTACGAGCTCACAAAGCCTTAAGGCCTCATTACTGGCAGTTTGACGTACATTTTCTCAATGAGTCGCTGATTGTGTTTGACGGCACGGCCAGACAGGAGAGAGCAGCTTTCTCACTGATGAAACTGTGTGTGTGTGTGTGTGTCATGATAAAACTAAATAGTGAATAAGAAGCACTTCTCAAATCCTGTGTGTATTATTTTTGCTCTGTTTGCAAGTTGAGGTTGTTGTGCATGTTAATACAAATTAATTAAAATATTTCAGCCTGAGTTTGGAAAAAACTTGTAAGATATTCCAGACTCTAAAAATAAAAAAATTCTTGTGCTTTAGAGAACTTTTCCCGTTTCACTTCTAAATCGAGCTTTGATTAAGCCACATCCAGCAGTGTGCTGAGCTGCATTCAAATTAGCATATTCATTAGCTTCATTAGTGTTAGCTTCATTAGCGTTAGCTTCGTTAACGTTAGCTTTTTAGAGCAGTGCTCATAAAGTTGGAGGAAAGATGAAGATAAAAAAATTTATCCCATAAATTTATTGATTTTAATTTTTTGTTATTTTTTTTTAGATATAAGTTAAAATGATTGATTTAAATGTTATTTCTGATCCTCATTTTCTGATTGACTACCAGTCAAATTTATCAAGTTGCTTCGCTCCTTAAGCTAGCGTAGCAAGCAAGAAATGGAAAAAAACACATAACTGTTGGAATAAGATAAAATTAGATGTGATTAAAATAAAATATTTTATATTTTCTTATGATCAAAAGAGGGGACTGTGATGAAAAATGTTACTACGTGGTAATAAAGTCATAACATATTATCAAATTGCAAAATTTTCCACCACAGAACTCGTGGTTGTCTAGAAATCTGACGGCATGAGGCAGTATTTAAGCAAAACGAATGCAGTAATTATTGAACAGCGAATAAAAAACATTCTAAAAGTTGACGTTTCCTTACATGTTTCGCAGGTTTGTGCTCTTTAGGGGCTCATGGGATGGAAAAATTTGGGACTTGTACGGAGAACGACTCACCTTTGTGCCAGTAAATATAACTCTATTAGTAAACTAAATATGTGTTGGAAAATCTTCAGCAACCCCTTTGCTGAAAAGAGGCGCAATGTTTTCCCTCAAAGGTGTGAACTTGGTGACTGCTGTGTGTTTGTTTATGTTACTTCTGAAGAACTCACAGTGAAATCCTAAAGACCTACCAAAATAACCTAGAATAAGTTATTTTCATTTTCCTAAGCAAATATTTAAGTAATCTGCATGTATTACATCATAATCAGACAAAAGAAGTGCTGAATTAAGGTATCTTTGGTGTGATGGAGTCATATTCCAGAGCATGTTGAAAAAGTTGAAAAAATCCTTAGGTGGTAATAAATTATTTTTATTGATGTAGGTCCTAAATTTAAACCATGGGGGTCTTTAATTTAATCCCCTCAGATTTAAAGAAATCCCATTTTGCCGGCATGATAAATTACAGCCGGTTAATCTTTAGCTGCATTTTCTCATGGTTGCAGTTTCTACATGTCTAAGTAGCAACTTTTGCCTCTCCGGCTGCAGCTTTTCTCTGGGTGAGTTTTCTGAAATAAAGAGAAACATTTTTAGTTTGTTTTTTTTTTATTCAGCAGTAAGGAGCAGATGCATCTCTGTGGAAAATGTTTCCTCCTGTATTTCCCATGTTTCTGCTGAGTTTGATATCACAGACGGATAACTTTCCGTCTGTTTTAGGGAGTTAAAGTTTAAAAGATGTTTTGTTACTTGTGTAAATTATTGCTGAACTATGACACATTCAAGGGTCAGAATATAAAGTAATAAATGTCTATTCCAGCTGAAAACTGCTGAGAGATGAATTCCTGACAATTTGCAACAGAATTAGATCGTTCCCATTGAAAATCCTGTTCAGTGGCTACTTTATCCGGCTGTAAAGTGAACTAAAGTTTCATTTTTCATCTCTTCATGCAGTTTTTAGCTCACATTTTATCTTTTTTATTATCAGTTGCTGCTTCTTCTTACTGTTTCAACAGTGTTAGCTTAATATTACATCCCAAAATCACAGAATAATCCGTAGTTTTACTTTACAACAAGGAGATTAACGATAATACGTTTGATTTGGACCGCAAACTGTTTCATGTGACTTTAATTTCAGCGTCAAAACCGTGTGGGAAATAAGCGTTTCCTGTTTTTTGTTTTGTTTTTTTACCAATTACAAAAAGTTTCAATCTAATTCGGATAAAATTAACTAAATACCAAGACAAACGGAAAACCAAAAAGTTACAAACTGATGAATATTTAATCCCACATCAGAGCGTGACTTAAAACTCACTGTAGAAAACATGGCATCATGAAAACGTCTTCACCTTTCTGGCTTCATTTAACTCAAATGTTGTGAGATAAACCAGATGTCAGTATCTCTACATTCAGACATTAAAAATGTCCTTATTGTTATGATAGAGCAATGAAATGCAAAATATTTGCTTAGAAGGCAGAACAGAGTTGATTATGGATTGGCATTGTCTGCAAATTTAAATGAGATTTTCTTGAAATAATTTAACTTAATTTAAAAACTTAAATGTTGTGATTGTTGCAGCCTAAAATTACAGATTTTGCAGCAACTTGGCAATCAAATTAGCTAATTTTTTAATCTGAATTTTTGCCATATGATCTTACAAAAAGGTTGCACATAACCTTTTAAGATATTTAATATTTAAAGTTCAATAAACATTTTCAAGTTCTGGCAGGAATTTTTCATTTTAATGAGATTTTCCTTGTGATATAAAGGTTAAAAAACAAAACAAAACATAAATACAAAAGTACCTTTATGAAATAGTGCCCTTAATACAAATAAAGACAAGTCATGGAAAAGCTTTAAAGTGCATTCAGCATAACATAAACTATCTACACATAATAAGCAAATCCTACTGAACATCTCAACTATATTTTGCAGAAAAATAAAAATAAGAAGGCAAATGTTACCATTTAGCCTCAAACATTTCATCGTTCTGGTTTGGCTTTCAAGAGACGTTGTGAAACAGGAAGTCGAATTTTATCGGTCAAAATGCAGTGATTGGTCAGAAAAAAAGGAAATACGGAAAACCTTAAGGCCAGATGTGCAGAAAAGTTGCAATTACTGCTGAAAGTTGCAATTCATGCTGTCACATTGATTGTATTTTCTGTTCTTAGTGCAGACAGTTATATTTTAAAACAGCATGAGTGCAGAGGAAGTCCGTCAGTCTCCTTGTTCTGTAGGATTCTCAGCGCTCATGTCCAGCTTGTGCAGAGATATTTTTCTGCACATCAGAGAGAAATTTTCATCTGTAAAAAAAAAACAGGAAAAGACGTGTATGCTCACCAGGAGGAAGAGGACGTTGGTCTTCTCAGATCTGTGCTGCAATCGATTTATCAGGAGGGAGGAATGCAGCTGATAGCCTCAGCGACTCTTGTGCTCTCTCGCGTCACTGCTGTAATTTCAGAAGGTGTGTGAGCTCAGATCGACCTGTTAAACTCCCCCTTCCTCCCGCCTCGGCTGAACGGCGGTGAAGATTTCACTGAGGAAAACCTCCAGAGGTTTTATTGAGGAAAGAGCTGCTCTTAAAGCAGCGGTTGGTGAATCAAAATTATGTCTGAGAAGTCACGTTAAGGAACCAAAATCATGTCTGGACTCGGCGCTGTTCCTCCCCGGACGTTTTCTGCTTGATTTCTTTTCTCTCTCTAATAAAGTGAAAATGCAGCAACATTCAGATAAATAAATATATTTATTATAACAAGCTACTAATTCCTCAAGTTTGTTTCTGGTTACTTGTGACTCCAGACACTTTGAAAACTATCGGGTGCGTATCTGATTTACTACCGTTATGGAAGTGGTGAGTATCAGATGCTCGGTGGGGTGAAAACGTCGTATTTGGGCCGTTCGGACGCCATAAAAAAGTCAGATTTTATCGGCTCTGAGTCGAATTTGCTTAAGACATGAAGTTGTTTGAATGCTGCTAAAAATACTTCAACTTGTTTTTGCTTTAACTTGTTAAGATGAAAACTATTAATTTGGTTTCTTTCCGGTCACTGGATAAATTACTTATTTCAGTAGTGTCCAAACTTTCTGCACCGTGGACCAAAATCACAAAGATAAACAAACTCAGTGGCCATATTTTTTACAATTAAAAATGCTAAATAAATGTATTGTAAATTGACAATAATTGTGATTTAATTGTACAATATATTCATGAAACAAAATAGAAAGTCTGCACTAAAACTCTAAGTTTCTTTATTTTAAAAAACGGTGTAAAGGTTTCTAACTTTTCTGTTTGGTTTAGAAAATGTTTTATTCTAAACCTGGCAACAAAAATGAGAACTTTCTTCAAAAATTCTTCCTGTCTTTAGCCAAGTTTAACGACTCAAATCTGTTCAGTAAGGAGTCGCTGAATGTTTGTGGCCTGAGGTATAAAAACAAATAAAAAACATGGCTGATAAAAGAAAAATGCTTTATGTTTCTTTTTAAATCTCATCCTAAAAACATAGAAATCAGCTTTGTTTGCTGCAGGGTCAAGTTTGAATCGTTCTTAATCTGCAATCAGGGCCAGAAAAATGTATCCAAGAGCCACAAGTGGCCCCCCAGCCACACTTTGGACACCCCCGATTTATGTTTTCTATAAATTAAAAGCAGAAAATGTTAAATCTTTTTTGTCATTTGGTAATTTATTGCAGGTTATATCACTAATGAGACGGTCATCGACATTATTGCATCTCAATTATATGTTTATCTGATATCTTGCAGCTGTATGTCGACCCTGTGTAGATTAAAGATAATTTCTGCACTAAATAAATCCATAACTCACTCAGATTGTATGTTGCATCACCAGTCAAAACTCCAAATAAGTAATTAAAAGCCCAAAATGGACGTGACAGTCAAGCTACGCTCAACCAGAACTAAAGAGGTTTTTATTTCTTGAACTCTGAACTTTGGAGGGTTAAAAATCCTCTTTGCTCCGTCCAACCAGCCATGCTCTCACAGCATGTGATCTGTGGTAATTAGATAAAGTTTTTTTTTTGATAACTTTGTGATGCACGTAGACGCTCCTCCACTGGATTACTCCTGAATGTAGTCTGTGACAGGCGGCTGTTTTCACCTCAGGAGATCGTTAATCCAGCTTTAATCTGCTCATTTCATCAAACATCTCCGTGACGCTTCCTGTCTGAGCCGATTAGCTTTTTCACAGTGACGTCGCAGCCGGGCCAATTAATTTCTGCCAGCGCTGACGAGCCGTCAGTCATCGCTTCTCATTAAGATGTGAATACGATAGGAGGGAAATCCTGGTTTACTCCGCTGATAATTATAGTTATTTTCCCCCCCCCTGTTTATTCGCTTATTGTCAGCTTTATTTGTTACGCAGCCAGATGATTCGTTTAATTAAGTCTAATGAGGTGTTTCTGAGCTGCTGATTCATATCTGTTGTTTTGACATTCAGGTGAAATGTAGGCTGCTGTTGGAGGAAACAGTGATTTTCTTTCCTAGTTTTACCAATAAATCACTAACTGGATCTTTGGATGAATTGATGGAATAGGCTTGGACATTTATTAAAATGCCACGTTTGGGTTTTTGGTTTTGATAACTTCTTAAAAGGCAATAAGCTTTTAGTTTATTAACTTCTCTGGTTGTAAAAAGGCTTTTTATCCAGAGCAAAGATAAAAAACAAAAAAAGCTTCTTTTATTTGCTTTCGTTCCTGCTATAACCGAGTATCTCTGCAACTCGAGGACACAACAACTCTCTAGTTATCTGTGTGCTCTGGGTGCAGTTTCAGTGAATTGTTGTCTCATATTGCTGTGCAGGTTGTTTTTCAGTATTGGTGATTTGGGTGTGATCATGCTGAGACTGGGTTGTAACGTTTCTGGGTTACGACACGCGGCAATACAACAGAGAAAGAATATTAAAAACACATTTCAAGGTCCGACTGCAGAAAAACACAATTCAGCTAGAAACAACAAACAGGATTTTACAGAAGAACAGAGTAACACTGAATATAGAGAACATCTTTATTTTTCTTCCAGGTTGTAATTTGTGTGTTTCACAGCTGCTTTGCTGTTCATTATTAATACAGCTTCTCACTAAAAACACATTAGTTAACGAGCTGCACGATGTACCGTCAGTTTCAGGCTTTTCAGCTGTTGCCATGCTAATATTTTGAATGTGCTGACCATATTTAAGACATTTAGCTTTATTTGTGACAAGAAATTTGAGCCTAAAAATATGACCTTTCTTATTTTTATTGTTCTAAGTTCCTTAAAATCAGTAATTAACCCGACAGATGTTATTGGACTGTGGGGGTTTAGGGCAGTACAGCCTGGAAAGGTGTGAAGACCCCCAAAGAAGAAAAGGTTATTCTTCATTTATGCTTTTTTACGTCTCCAATTGATGTGAATATGTGCCCAACTGTGGTTCTGATAACTTATAGGGAACCTACTACTCAAAATTCACTTTTTAAAGTAGAATAGAATAGTTCTTTATTAATCCCACAGCGGGGAAATTCACTTGTTACAGCAACACAGTAACAAAATATACCCCACTGAATATAAATCAATTTCAAAAACAATATAAACAAGGTTTTTGTATCTTCATTTGGGTCTCTTCTGCTTCTAGAAATAGTCCAGCCGCTAAATATAAGTTAGCAATTTTTAGTGTCCGGAAAACAATCTGTTTCAAAAAGTTTCTGATTATTAAGTCACAACTGCTTGGCTCTGCCCCGTTACCTAGCAACCACAGCAGAGCCCACCCCCGTTACCTAGCAACCCAAGCTGAGCTCCAACATGTCTGGCTAGCTGATTTTACCTGCCTTCTATCAACCATTCAAACTGTGCAGTGATATAATGGTGGACATTAATGAACAAAAGGGTTATGAGTTGTTTTATACATTGTTCATGAATACCTGACACTTGTTGTTTGGTAGTACTGAGAATCATTTTGATATCTCCTCAGACAGTTTGGCGTTTTGACATTTATTTCCTTCTATTTTGTGATTGTTGGAGGACGTTAAATAAACTTGTATCTAAAGTTTTTCTACGTTTCTTGTTTCTGCAGCTGCAGTCGTCCTCAACCTGAATAACACCGTCTAAATCAGCTTTCTCGGCTCTGTTGCTATTGTCTATTGTTAACTGTGGCAGAAACAATAACGACTATTGTTTGGATGCAAATATGTTCAGTAATGCCTATGAAATCTGCCTGGAACGATTGCTCACATAGGCGGTGCTGACCCATATAAATCGTATTTTCTCCTGCTCAGAGGAGGACCGTTGCCTCCTCCCAGTTCACATTATTGCCATAATGTTGGTATATAGCTGCAGAAGAAGCGCCTCATTGCATGCATTGACATTGTGCAAACTCTATTAGCTGTGTAGCGTTGCATGAATTCACCATTGGGCCTCCTTTGGTCCATCAGTGTCCTGTATGTCTCTTGGTGCTGTTCGTCCACACAGCCAGTGTTTGCAGTTTGTCTTACAAGAGAAGAATGACTAATTGGATTGCTGGAGGTTTGCAGATCTTCAGCCTCTCTGCACCCAAAACATTATTATATCATCACAGTTTCACTGACCTCAGGGTCCTTGTAAAATAATAATGACATTGTGTTTTCTGCTATTGATGAGCTCTGATGTGTTCGCCTTCTGGCTTTCAGCTGTGCGCTTCAGAAGTTGTTGAAGCATCAGAAATACAGCTTTTAATACATTTCTAATGCATTTAAGTCAGTTTTTCCTTTAAACCTTGGTCTCAAATGGAAACAGCTTTCTCTGAAAATACAAACGCTTTAGTAAAAAACACAATGTAAGATTTAGGTTTGGATGTATACTAACGTTTTAAGTGAAGAAGTACAGATTTGAATTTCATGAACCTGGTGGAGCAAATATTAAATTACTGTAATATATATATGTATACATAAATATATATATATGTTTAGGGCTGAAAAAAATTAATCAGATTAATCGTGATGAATCAATTATTAAAATAGTCGTCAACTAATTATTTAACTGGACTCTAAAAAAGACCATTTGCTGAAGGAGCAACACATTTAGAACAGTAATTTATCCAAAAAATTTAAATTTTGCTTTTAAATTTAAAAAATAAATAAGTTATTGTCTGTAGACATGTTCTAACCAGAAATCAAGCGGCATAGTTTTAGTTAAGAACTAAAGTTAAGATAAATAAAAAGTTTTAAATATTATATTAAGCACCTTTTGCTATCCAATTATTAATCATTTAATCCAAAAGACAGTCAACAGATCAGCTCTACACTGTATTGATGTTAAATCTCCAAGCTTACACTAAAGGAAGCTTGGAGTATTTTATTGCATTGTATTTTAGGCAATAAAATGTTTACTTTCTTATTTAAAAAGAAAATTGAATTATTTGTTTATTGCATCTGTTTATGTATTCTAGTATAATATAGAAAGGTTTAAGTGGTTAAATAAAAACGTTTTTCTTATCCGTCAGAGTAATAAAAGGAATAATACGTTACTAAAATAATCGTGAGTTGGAGCCCTATTTTTTTATTTTAATTAAAAATGTATTTGTGATTTAGCTTTGTAGAAATAATCAGATAATTCACAAACAGGAAGGTGTCCTCTTCTTCTTTAAAAAAAAAATTATCTATTCATTTTTTATTATTATTTATAGAAACATATACAATCAACCTCAAAAAGGTACCATAACGTATCCATTATGTAGTCACCACACATGCATAAAAACCAGCAGAACTAAACAAAAACAAAACAAACTAAAAAGATTTTAGCAGGGCAACTTGAATAGACAACATTAAAAATAACAATTCAGAGACGTGCATTAAAGTGTGAATGTTTTCAAAAGCATTTTTTGACTTCACCAAACCTAACGACTTATAAAACAAATTTAACTCATAGCAATAAACAGATGATAATCCATAAACAGAAACAACTTCTACTAGTACTACAGCTACCGCTACTACTACAGCTACTGCTACTACTACTGCTACTACTGCTACTGCTACTACTACTATTGATACTACTATTACTGCTATTACTGCTACTACTGCTGCTACTACTATTACTGATATTACTACTACTATTCCTACTCCTACTCCTACTGCTACTACTACTATTACTGATACTATTATTACTGCTACTACTACTACTACTACTATTGATACTACTACTACTGGTATTACTGCTACTGCTACTACTATTCCTACTACTTTGTCTTGTGAAGCTTCAGACTGACGTTGTGCTCCCGTCTCGTTGTTTTAAGGGAGCAGCCCATCTTCAGCACCAGAGCTCATGTCTTCCAGATCGACCCGGCGACCAAACGTAACTGGCTGCCGGCCAGTAAGCACGCCGTCACCGTGTCCTTCTTCTACGATGCCAGCCGCAACGTCTACCGCATCATCAGCGTGGGCGGGACGAAGGTGGGGAGCCCAGCTCATCGTCAGCGCACATCTGACACGCAGTTTATCTGGATTTATATTTCTGTGCGAGTTTCATGGTGAATGTGGAAGGATAGCAGCTGTTACTTAATCTGATTAAATTTTCTTTTGCTTTTAAAGAAATTCACTAACTTCTTGCTCGAAGAAGCAGTTTTCTTGATGTGACATTTAGTGAAGATTAGGGATGATGCAAACAATTATTTTAGTAACTGAATAACTCATTGATTTTTCTGTTGATTGAGTAATGGAATAAAAATTGTCCTCTTCTGTAGTAGCTACTTAAGCTACATAAAAGAGAAAAAAAACAATTCAGTTCCTTTTTTAAAATGAAAACACTTTAATGCTTAAAATGCCGTACGATTGAAGTTTGAAGCATAAGAAACATTTTGAAATTCAAATACTTTGTTGATGTCAAAGGGAAATTAATGTTGTAGCTCATAAATTCAGATTCGGCAGAGAGTTATTGATGTCTGTTGGCAGTAAAGATCTCCTGTAGCAGTCTGTACTGCAGTGATTCTGAAGAAGCCTCTGACTGAAGTTAATTTCAATTTGACTTTTAAACATTAACGATGAAAGTTAAATTTGGACATTAGCAAACTCTACCTTATATAATGCACTTCGTGTTCAGTCTCAGTTTTGAAAGATGGAAAATTATTTAAAATGTTTTTTGTTTTTTTTTTCAGGTCATTACTGGTCCTGATCAGGAAGTACATATAATGTTTCCTTGTGTGTGTGTAACATGTCAGATTCTGCGTTATCACAAATAAAATTTGTCTTTTACAAAGGGAACAAAAACATCACCTGTCAGTAACTATGGATGAACTGGATACATGTAGTGGATGTTTTCCTAGAGTTTAAATTGAACCCGAAACGTTCTTGAATCATCCAGTGAACTGTTACAACCCCAGTGAATATAGTCTTAATTAGGAGAGCATCTGCTTGAATTTTGTTAACCCTGTTCTGGTCAAAACGTTTTTAGATTCTTCAAATAAAGGAGGGTTTGGCTGCCATGGTTCGTACGCTGCACATGTTGTCAGAATGATATTTCTAACCCATTTCTCTTGCTAGCGCAGAGTCCTGTGCGATAGCTTAAAGCACCCGGGACTCTAGCAGAACGTCTTCATCTCGGGGCAAAAAATAGAGAACACACAAGACAGTTGTGCCAGTTTTCCCCTCTGAGACTGGAGGCTTTTGGAGGAGAAACTAAAAGAAGTAAATCTGGCAACAAATGCACCTGAAACGATTGAATTCACTGGAGGATTTTATAGGAACAACTCCGCTTTAGCACATCAAGCTTTTCCCTCCCTTTCTGCGTCCTGGTTGTTGGGAACTTGTTTCTATTTGTGGCTCTTAAATTAGCTTGTATATCTGAAAGGGGGCCTAAATAAAGGAACAATCGGTTAAGTAAACTAGCATTTGCTATGAACTGCAGCTGGTAACTCTTAAAAAATGGAATTTCTTTGACATGAATCATCTTCTGCTTCTTCTGATGTCTTATATTAACAGCGAAATGTTTAAGATGCTTTCATGTCTTGTTAGGGGTTTTTAAACATGGCACAAGCAGCAGGGAACACATTAAGGATAACTACAACCTTGGAGATTATTAAGCCAAGTTCATTCAAGATTTTAGGGGAAACTTGCGAGGCGTGGGCTGCAGCTAGTGCTTCAAAGGCCGCAGCACACAGATGTTTCCAGAACTGGGCTACAGCTGTCATATTCTTAACCAGAGACGGCGCCAGAAGCATCTTAATGACCTAAACTGAAACGTTACCTCAGTTGATCCAAACCTTTCTGTAAAAAAATTTAATAATTTTAGAAATCAAGCAGTGTGAGCGTGGACAGGGGTGGTCAGGGAGGGTTTGGGGATGTTGGCCTGATGGGAACGGGTTCAGGAGACCTCAGAGCATTCCAGGATTCCCTCTAATCACAACATCTGATTCTGGAGACGCTGACTTAATTTTCCAGCTGGACTTAGTACCTGCCTAAACCATTAAAGCACCTATAACGACTGTAATCATGATGGTATCACTGGGATTGATTGGCCAGCAAACTCACCTGATGTGAGTCCAATATGGACGTTGTTGTATAAAAGAAAAATATTCAAAGAGCCATTTTTGCTTTCAGTCCAGCAAGCGAAACTCGTTTTGAGCTGCAAATGTCTCAGGATCTTTCAAAAATAAATAATTAAAAACATAAAAATATTTTTTTATGTAGTAAATTTACTGTAATTTTTTAAGAACTAAAATTCTACTCCTATTTCCAGGTTTTAGATAAAGAGAAACAAAACTTTTCAATAAGTATGGATACATTTTCTTCTATGAGATGTTGATATTTGCGGAAAATTGTTGTCAACTTTTTAAAAAAGCAAATAATTTCTACCCCGATGACAAGAAAATGAGATTTTAAAATGTGTTACTGGAATCTCTGCATGATTGAATTTAAATAATTATTTTGTAAAGTGCATCAAAACGACATCTGTTGTGAATTGGCACTATATAAATAAACTGAATTGAATTGAATCACTTGTAGTAACAGTAATGTAACAGCTGCTGACAAAGCAACCTGCTCTTTTATAAAACCTCGACAGAACAACAGGCTGACATGCCGCGCCGCATGGATGCAGTAATTCATGCGGAAGGACCCAGTATTCAGCGCATTAAATGTCAATTACATCAACATACATTTTGTTAGGTCAATCTTTCTGTTTTAAGAATTAGGATTTGTTGCCTTTAGATCATCAGATTTTGTGAAAAACTTTAATTTATGTGTTTTTATTCTCTGCAAGACATAATGATCAAAACAGACATACTAGTAACGGTAGACAAGAAGGAAAAAAGGTCAAAATGCTGTGTAAATAAATGCTTTGTGTCATTTCTCCTCCTCGTGTGGCTCTTACAAAGCCAAAAATAAATGTTTCAGATTGATAATTTTATAAGTTTTTCTTTAAGTTCTTATCCAAAATATGCAAAAGGTTTTTAAAAGTAAGTAGCTTCATTTTTCGTCATTTTTCATATTTAAAGGAAAGACTCTCATCATTCTAAAATGTAAAAATAGAAATGATTTTTAGTTTAATTTGTTAGCTTTCATAAACAATAATTTTGCGTTGTTCTTGTTTAGAAAATCATTAACAGATGTGATTTCTGTCTCATTTTTTCTTTTACTTATCAGTTAAAAACTACACAGATATCTTTCCTAATCTAACTTTGATGTTTAAATGTGTTTTTATTTTGCCCAGGCCATCATCAACAGCACCATCACCCCAAACATGACGTTCACCAAAACGTCCCAGAAGTTCGGCCAGTGGGCCGACAGCCGGGCGAACACCGTCTACGGTCTGGGTTTCTCCACGGAGCAGCAGCTGCAGCAGGTACTGACGCAGCGACGCTGTGGCCTAAATATGCTTTGTGTTTGTAGGAGTATACAAACATATTCAGATGCTGTCTGAAAACTGACCTTTTCTTTTTCCCAACCAAGCCTCCTTTGGTGGCGTTAATGTATATTCCACTTCTGACCTTTTTTGTTTTGCTTCCTCTTCAGAACTTGGATCTTAATCTGCATGATGCATATAAGCACAAATAGAGGACAGATACCGCATCGATACAGCGGTGAATTCATCCAATTTTAATGATTCAGAGTCTGAAGTCTCCTTTTCCTCCTCCTCCACATGAAGTTTGCAGAGCAGTTTAAGGAGGTGAAGGAGGCGGCTCGTCTGGCCAGAGAGAAATCCCAGGAGAGGTTTGAACTGGCCAACCCAGGACTCAACATCGCAGCTCCTCAGGTAAAAGTTTTCCTCTTTCTCTGGCTCAGTAGAGCTAAAATAGATGCTCTACACTCAGTTTATTCTAAACAGAGTTTCCCCCAGAAAGCCATCAAAGTGGCTCCACTGTGTCTTTGTGTTAAAAAATGAAAAATTTTGGAAATAAAACATCAAAAGCAAAGAAAATACAGCAGTTTTAAGTAAAGCAACTGTTTCTGTAGGCTGTGTATGCATAATATAATCAAATGCCTGTGGAACCAGTCACACAAAGAAGTGTGATTTGTATTGTTAACAGCAAATTGCATCTGCATCTATTCATATATTCACATTAATTGATGCTTTCATTGAACAAACAGTGAAACTAACAATACAGACAGTTTCTGAGGTTTTTCAAACATCATTAACTGGAATTAATCAAAATTGTTCTAAGAAATTTATCACGATAAATGATAAACAGTACGATAAATGCAAACCCCTATCTTAAAGTTGTAACTTTAGATGTAACCAATCAGAGAAAAATGACAGTATATAGAGTTATTATACTGAAATTTAAATGTTAGAAATTGAAGAAAGTATTTATCTTAAATGGTGACAGACATTCTAGTTGTGGACGATTTGGACTTGATGTTTTATCACAATATGTTGTGGTGCTATTATGAGACTGACAAACGTGACAATAAGAACTATTTGTTACTTAGATTTTAGGTAACAGTATGGCTTTGATTGTGTATCACAGCAAATGTTTCCTCACAAAAACAAAAAACTGGTCTTGAAAAATATTCCCATGTGTAAATCGCTCTTTTTCATGAGGAAGAGCGATTTGTCTCATTAACAAATCGTATCTGGATTTATTCATATTTTCAAATTTATTGATGCTTTCATTGCGCAGACAGTGGAGAAAATAGTAAAACTAACAATCCTGACAAGATGGACAGTTTTGGGGGGGTTTGATCATTTTTATGGAGCAACATTGGGGCCATAAAGTTTGTTGAATAGATAAAAAAGTTTAAATTAAAAAAGAAAAAAAAAAAAGATCTGAAACTAAAAAAATATTTTAAAACATGCTCTGTTCTTTGTGTGGGAAATGTTTGAGTGTTAAATCCTGAAATATAAGGTGACGTTGTTGCCAGTTGCTATGGCAACGTGTCTGCGTGTGGCGTAGCTGACACAGAGAGCGAGAAAAAAGTGGCGTTGTGTTGTTCTTTAACGGTTTTTCTGTGCTATTTTCCCCTCCGCTGTGGCGCCCTGCACTAAATCAATCAAACCCACGTCTCCAGGTTTCATTTAGGCAACGGGATTGTTCTGCCACGGCGGCGTGGCTACGGACAGCATGACCTCCAGCGCTGTGCGCATGCGAGAAATTTCCCTAATATAAACAATAACATGCAGGGGGTACTTACTGCCTATCAAAGGCCAAAACTCACATCTGGAATGTTCCTTTTTCACGGTGACCCGTTTCTCCTCCTGCTAACTTCCACTAAAACCCGACCTGACACAGTCACCAGCAGGGCGTGGATGACATCTGCAGGGTGACGGAGCGGAACAAGAACCCACTGGCTCCTCCTCCGTTATAATGTGTGACCTTTAGAGCAGGAGTGTCCAAAGTGCGGGTCGGGGGCCATTTGTGGCCCTCGGACTGATGTTGTGTGGCCCCCAAATGACTGAAAATTATGTTGGTAACAATTTTTATCCTGATTACCAATTAAAAGCTTCCATTTGCATCTACGGGCCAAATTTATTACACAGGAATATATGAAGTACAGCACAAAGTATTCATGTTCAAGCTTTAACAAAAGGTAAAACCAAGAGACTTTTACTCAAAAGCCAAGTTTGCTGCACCTAAATCAGCTTTTATTCTTTCTTAAACTTAGTTAAATATAGCAAGCATTTTGAAACATAGTGACCCAAATCCTGTTATTATTACCGAAAATACGTTTATTCAATCAAGCCCAAAAAACACTGAAATGTAGATGTCTTCTTTAAAACTGCTACAGTATCGTAGCAAAAACGTTTCGAGAGTAATCTAATCTCAGAAATTTTCTAAAAAAACAAGGAAATTTGCTAGGAAAATAAATTCAAATTTTTAGAGTAATAAAAGAAACTTTCTGCAAAAAGCTTGGAAATTTCAGAATTTTCAAATGTCAAATTTCCTCTGAAAAAAATTCCTGTGAAAACTTTCAAAGGTAAGATTTTCTTTGAAAATTTTATTTTCAAATCAATTTTCAAAGAAAAAGACTTTTCCTTTGAAAATTTTTCCTGAAAATTTCTGAGATTAATCACAAAATATGTTTTTGGTAGAAATTTACACCTTTTTTCTATCTACAATACACCATCGTAAAAAACCCTTTCAGGTTTTGGATCTACAATAAATATAGAGCTACTTTATTTGCTTGATTTTTTTTTTGGCTTTTGACTTTTTGGCCATCCAAAGTTTGGACACCCGTGGTTTAGAGGAAGCATAAATCCTGTACAAACTACAGCGGAACTGTGTAGTTTATGTGGCCGTCTTATTAGGTCGACTAAATATAATGAACTACTTTTCATCTGAGTGTTTGTTACAAGAACTTTCTTATCCTGACAGGCTTATTAAAAACAGAGACAGAAATTCAGGTTATATCCCCCAAACTGAGACGCACTGCATCACTGTCCACTGGTTTTATGTGGCGAGTCCTTCACAGGAGCTTTAATGGCGTCTATTTCTGTTCACTGGGCTCATGATGGGAGCTTCTGCTGTTGCATAAAAGAGAAAATGTGTTTTAAAGTGCTGAGAATGAGTTTTCTCACGTTTAATTTCACTGTTTTTATGAACTTTAGCCTTTCGTTTGTCCTCATTAAAGCTGCTGATTCTGCAGAGAGAGATTCCTCATGAACGTAAGAAATTCACTTCTGAGGCGTTTTAAAGTGAAATGTGACGCAAGACAGAAGCTGGGATTCTGGGTTTCATTAAACTATTGATTAATTTATTAAACTATTGATTATTTTATTAAGCTATTGATTAATTTATTAAACTATTAATGAGCTCCAGGATTCAGACGACATTCATCCATCCATTCATCCATCCATCCATCCATGTGTCCATCCATCCAACCATCCGTCCACCCATCCATCCATCCATCCATCCATGTGTCCATCCATCCATCCAACCATCCATCCATCCATCAATGTGTCCATCCATCCATCCATCCATCCATGTGTCCATCCATCCATTCATGTGTCCATCCATCCATCCATCCATCCATCCATTCATGTGTCCATCCATCCATCCATCCATCCATCCATCCAACCATCCGTCCATCCATCCATCCATCCATGTGTCCATCCATCCATCCAACCATCCATCCATCCATCCATCCATCCATCCATCCATCCATCCATCCATCCATCTACCCCTTCATCCATCCATCTACCCCTTCATCCATCCATCTACCCCTTCATCCATCCATCCATCCATCTTTTTGCTCTCTTCATCCCGTCCTGTCTTCCTGACCTGGGGGTCGTCATGGCAGCAGAGCGGTAACATCCAGCACATTTATTTCTATTTGAAACTCACACAAACCCACCAGGGATCAGATAAATCCCCGTCTGGTTGCTCCATTATTCCCTCATCGGTTAACTCCATTAAAAGATTTCATGCATTACAAATGGAGATCGTTGGCAGTAAAAAATGTCAGCACTGAAAGTGTGCTGACGGGCAGTAATGACTGAAACTGAAGAAAGAAGAATGAGGGATCAGGCGGACGGAGGTTAAAGAGGGAGCTGAATCATCTATAATTGATAGGAATCTGGCTGCTGCTGCTACTGCAGGTGCAACGGGCAACTTCCATCCTGTCAACGCTGCTGGTTTCTTAGTAAACTTGATGACGTTCAAGTGAAGACAGAAACATTTTCTTCAAAATCATTTCACCTCCACAATGGGTAACACTTTATTTAAAGGGATTTGAACAAGACTGATAGGCTGCACAGTGGCGCAGTTGGTAGCACTGTTGCCTTGCAGCAAGAAGGTCCTGGGTTCCTAACAGTCATGTCCAAAAACATGACTGTTAGGTCAATTGGTCTCTCTAAATTCTCCCTAGGTGTGAGTGTGTGTGCGTGGTTGTTTGTCCTGTCTATCTCTGTGCTGCCCTGCGACAGACTGGCGACCTGTCCAGGGTGACCCCGCCTCTCGTCCGGAACGTTAGCTGGGAATGGGCACCAGCTCCCCTGCCGACCCCACTAAGGGACGAGGGTGTTAGAAAATGGCTGGATGAATAAGGCTGACGTGACACTGTCATAAACATGAAGGAGACTGAATGTTTGACTGTTTCAGGAAGTGTCATTCAGTAAATGACACTTTTAAGGCAAAGTTGACACTTTTAATGGACTTTTAAATCTAAGTTTTAATGGAATTTTGCATTAAGTGTCATTATTTACTAAATAATGCAAAGTTGACAATTTTAATGGACTTTTAGTGCACCCTTGCATTAAAAGTGTCATTATTTACCAAATGACGCGTCATAACAACGGTACTAAGCATTCATGAAGGCTCCTTCATATTCCAGGCAGTGTAATGTCAGTCTTATATACACCCCTTTGCATAAAGTGTTACCCCACAGGTGAAAATAAGAGACAGAAAGATGTTTTTCTACAGCAGAATGAAACACACATTTCTTGGAAACGCCAGGAGGGCTGGGATTCATTCTGCAAAATTATAGAGATAAATTTCACATAAAAAGGTTTTGAAATCCCAGCGTTGCTGTGATTGTTTATTAGCTTCCTCTGCCAAGTATGAGTGTCTCCTTGGAGCCTCAACATGGATCCAAAACAGACGAGTGTTTGTTTTTTGCGCTGCTGTTTGAGCGCTGTGTGTAAGTCTTAACAAAGAGCCACTCAGCAGGTCTGTGAGACTGCAGAGTCACGCTGCCAGCAGCGGCCTGGGCTCTGAAACGCTCAGATAAGCGCTGATGGTTTGTCTCTGCTATTTATTTAGCCCAGCTGAGAGAAAACTCTCCTGGATGCAGCGACACTCGGAGCATCAATACCGATAAGGTCAGCTGCTCGAGACAGCCAGAGCAGAAATGGAGCAATATTTTATCACAGTGTGTGACATTTAATGGCCACCGCGTGGTAATAATTGTTTTAAACTAAGCTGGTGCTTTTCCCAGGGCGCTGTTGCAGAAATGAGCTGCAGAAGAATAAATGAAAGCTTAGCAGGTTCAAGGTCAAAACGTTTTCTTGCTCAGTTTTCATCTGCGATGCTCTATCACGTTAAAGAATAAGATATAACACTTTTATTGACGTTGCATTTAAACGCAGTGAGAAGCAGATAAAGTTTCCACGCTAAAGGCCCAGATGATGGATCTGTGCGGACTGCTCTAAATGGGTTTCCTGGAGAATAAGCCCGGCCTCAATCAATATTACTGATGACTTCATCTAATATGAGCACGGAGCGATGCAATAGATTGCTGTTGCTACTAATAATAAAGTTTGTGCCATCTGCGTCACATTGTAGCATAAGCAGGGTTCTGGTGCTGGAAGATAAAACTGTTATGAATGAAGCTATTTCTTACTAGAGATGGGTTTTCCATGTATCTGTGAGGTTCGTTGTGCTGATTCCAGTTTGATTGATTACTTTTTCTAAAGATTATGACACATTAAAGGAAAAAAAAATGGTGCAGGTTCATTATATGAGGGAATTACATGATTATCCTGAGTCATGCATCAAAGTTTATGGCCCTAATTGATCTTTTGTTAACCTCAGAAATGTGCATCAAAGTTATTCGCTGCTGTTTTGTGCATTTATACAATGAAAATTTAAAAATTTTCAACCTGCTTTCGAGGTCAAATTGGCTTAAATTCAACTTAGAAGTTTTCATCTTGGTTCAATCTTTCTACTTATTTTTTAAAAACACACATTTACCGCAATATAAGAGTTTCTGAGGCTTAGTGGCAGAAGAAGCAAAAGTTAAACTTGGACTTATTCCTTCTTAGCTAACCTGTAAAAATAAAGTTCATGGTATCAAATATGGAAAAATACAGAATATGTATGTTTTTTTAACAATTTGACAGTAAAAAATTACATTTTCAATAACCACAAAAATGTCAAGTTTAAACCCTATTAAACCTCAGGATTGGCTGCTTCCTTTTTGGCTCTTGTTTGTTATTTAATAATTTCAAGCCTTCCTGAAAGAAAATCTGGATGAATGGCATTAGCTCATGCTGAAACATGCTTGCAATGTTACTGTATGTAATTTAAGGTACTTTGTGGCTTTTATGTTAAATTCCCATCATTTCTTTTTACTGAAATAATTCAAGCAAAACATTAAAACATAATTCCTAATGTTATGGTAATATTGCAGACCAAATAGAAGAAAATAGATCCTCTTATAGATTTTGGTTTTGCATTTTTGTGTAAAAACCATGACAAATATAAATATTTATTTTTCTTTGTGAGAAACTCAAACAGGCCTCGAATAAACCCACCATGTTGAGACTAAAGTGGAGATGTTTTGCTATAATCTGACGCGCTGTTGGCTAAAATTCTCCCCAGCATGTTGGTACAAGCATTTCATTCCAGCTGTCAAGCATTGAGATAGAAATTATGATTTTATTTTGCACTCACTGGACCCTTAGATTGTTTTCCTGTCTTCTCTATTATGCAAAACACTTCAGTCATCCCTTATTTCCTAATATTTTGCTATCAAGCTGGTTTTGATCGGTGCCATTCGAATATTTCTGAAGGTCTTTAAAGGTTCTTTGAACTGGCAGCTTTTTACCTTCTTTGCTCAAATCTCAAGTATTGCAGCAGGTTTTCAGAGAACTGGCTGAAGAGTCGTGGCATGGCAAAAACCCAACCAAAGTTCAGACCTGAATCAACCTGCAGCACAGAAGAAAATGCAGTAAACATACAAGTAGAAACTCTAGTGAACTGAAATAATTTCCCTCTTTCTTTTGGCCAGGGTTCCATTGTTGGCAGCACCAAAACAACAGTCGCTGTTATGAGTTGGATTGGGTTATTTTCAACTGTTCCTGCTGTGATGTAAACAAAAAAATGTCACAATCTTTATCTAAATGCCACTCCAGAGGAGTCCCAGCTGTGAAAACTCATCTTACATGAACCGTCTCCTGCTGAGGAGACGATGTAGGAAAAGACAGACTGGAGACTGTTTTCTGTCTTAATTAATACACTAAAATAAAGTTCTTTAATACGTTAGGGAGGGGAAAAACCAGAGTAAAAGCTGAAGATTGAAACATGATTGAAGCAGTTTCTGGAATACATAAATATCTGCTTCACCGTCGTTGTAAAACTACAAGTTTTATGAACAATTGTGTAAAATCAGTTTAACACTTTCCTACAAGCACTTGGAAGTAGTTTAATATTTTTTACATCTCCTATAATTTATAGTAGGAGTGGATATTTATTGTATTGTTTATCATTTATCGTGCGAAACTTCATGATAGGAATTTTGATTTATCATCCAATTAATGTTGTTTATTAAAACTCAAAACTGTCCGTATTGTCGGCTTTGTTAGTTTTTGTATTTTCTCCACTGTTTGTTTAATGAATGTTTATTGACATATATCAATAAATTTGAAAATGTGACTAAATACAGTTACTGTGAGCAGTTTAGTGATATAAATCACACTTCTTTATGTGACCGGTGTCCTACAGAAGTGTATAACAGATGAGTATGTTTCTAAAATTCAATTAAAAATACTTTATTGATCCCAACAGGAAAATTATATTTTGTTGTTGCTCATTTAATAAATTAATAATTAATTAAAAACAGCAGTATTTGTGTTTGCCACAGCTATACAGTTACAAAACAAGCAATAAATAATTATTATTGTCACTTTTATTGTTAGCACCATAATACAGCTATTTTTTTTTTTATTTGACCTTCATTTAAACAGGTTGTCTCATTTACATCAAATCTCATTTACAAGAGAGTTGGCCTGTCGCAGCAAGCAATAAATCAGTTAATCGCATTATAAATTTAAACAAGCTCAATAATTTCCATTTGCATGATTTATTGTTTTTTTTTCTTTTCTCTCTTTCTACCAAAAACTGGATGACAAAAGTCTTCAGTCTGGTGCTTTGGTCTCAACTAGCTCTTTTTTGAAGTACAATTTTGTTTACCGAGACGTTATAATTCATTTTATTTATTGTTTTGTTTCTTTATTTTGGATATTTAAAATGTGATCCAGTTCCAGTATCAAATGTTCTTTATAATTTAAAGTTTATTCATCTTTGAAAATGTGTTCTTGCATTAATATGCCATTATTAATTGTATTACTTGAAAATGGTCTCACAACAACAATATTATGCCACATGTTATCCAGAAATATTGGATAAAAACAAACAAAATTACAAACATAGCAACAAAACAAGAAAATAAGAAATTTGACCCATATAATATATGCTAATATATTATTAACTTAAATTATAAGCTAATAATATATGAGCTAAAATCATCTTAAAAATATCGTGATAAGACTTTCAGACCGTCTACCCCTAATTTACAGTTTGTCATATGCCTCTTTTTCTCAGGTTTGAGCTCTAATAAGTCAGTTTTCTCTCAGTTTGTGAAAGAAAAAATCAGAGCAACCCATTAAATATTCATTATTTTAAGAAGATATGTTCAGACTTCAGTGAAGAAATAAGCGTAGAATAATATTAATCAAAATAATTGGAGAGAAGCTGAAAGTAGCGAAGAAACGGCTCTGCTCGGTAGCAGCCATGGTCAGTGCGAGGCTCCACCACGTGGCAGAGCCCGAATCTTTGGAGCCTCGGGCTTCGCAGAGTGCATGTTCTGCCTCTGATACGTGAGCGGCAGCAGGGGATCTGCCTGCAGTAAAGCTCCAGCTTTCTGCCATATTTACACAGCTCAAACATGAGATGGAGGAGTCAGTGAGATGAGACTGAAAAATGACAAACGGTACCTCTGAAATCACCAGTGGAGAGACAGTAATTAGATCTTTGGAGAGCTGTCGTATTTACTGGGACGTTTTAATAAATGCTGTGTATTCTGGTTTTTATTGAGGTAAACTTTCTTTTTGTAATGGAAAATTAAAAGAGCGCTGGTATTTTTTCGTCTATGCGGCTTTTTTAAGCACTGTTGGAAAACAGACGGAAAACAGATGAAAGTAAAATGCTAAATTTTTGTATAATTTCACACTACAACTATTGTATGTGTAGCAGGGTTTTATTTCAGCAATATTATAATATGACGTTAGTCAGAATCTCTTTATGTATTCTTTAAATTTAGTCGCTTCTCCATACACTATGTTCTGTTAGGCTGCTCTTGGCAGTTGGTGGTTACCACAGCAACCGCGGTAACTGACAGTTGGTCAGTTACTACGGCTACATATGCGTAAATTTAAATTTAACTCTCAGGAAAAAGACAAATTAGCTCCACTTTGAGCTTCAATATAGCAGCAATAATCACTCTTCCTGTGTTTGTGGCGACATACAGCTCTGATGTGTTCGGAGACAGAAACAGGCTAAAACAAATAAACTCAGATCCACAGTGAAGGTAAACAAACATTTTAATCTCTCTCCTTTGAAATGCTACAGCTGGTATGTCTGTTGTATGTTTGAATCTATGCAGAGGCAGAAGGAGAAGGACGCGAAAACCAACACATCAATATTTTAAACCGCCGACTTTAAAGGTTTAAAAAGCAACCTAAAGGAGTTGAAGCTGCGTGAGAGTGAGCACAGGTTTGCTGTTTAGTGGGTGGGATAGGTGAATGAAGGGAGGTCTGAGTGGATGCATCAATAAATAAATAAAAGGGTCTCGATGAAACACAGGAACTTTATAAAGCTGGGGGTTGGGGGACCAGTGCTGGGATAAATAAGTAAAGAGTGTGGATGTAGTTAAGACAAACAGTGCTGCTGAGACTTTGTGATAAAAGCTCTCGGGAAGTTGTTTACATTTTTAAACTATCGGGGATATCATCAGTGTAGATTAAATTAGACATACGAAGTACAAGGTTTCCCCCAGAAAATTTGCTAAGCCCGGTGGTCGGGGCACCGAGGTGGTCCACCGCCGGTTCATCGGTGGTCCACTGTATTTTTGTATTAAAAGATGTTGTCTTGACAGGAAATGTAAAAATATTACTGGGTAATTAGATGTTACGGGAAAATATCGCCAGTGAAACGCTTTTTAAACCCACAACTATAGAATCTTAAAAACAACAAATCAAAAAAAAAACAAAAAACAATACAGTTACAAGGAATGTCAGTTATTTGCAATTCTATTTAATCCAAATTAAGTCAGCAGCTCCATAAGGCCTGCCAGGGCTTCAGGGCTCCATAAATGCTAATATTTTAACACAGACCACAGATACATAAATGCAGCATTATCAATGCTGCTAAATTTGATTTTAAATGGTTTCAGCAAAGAATTTAAATTATTTACAATTTAAAATCAGATGCGTCAGCTGTATGATTGGTCCGCTCTGCCGGCTTTAAATGCATAAAGTATAAAACCAACTTCTGTAAACTTATATTTTAGGAATAAATATGCTCTGCCAGTGAAAGGCTCAGAGCAACAAAGAAGCTTGCAAAACGGTTTGATTTAAAAAAAAAAAAAATTAAGCGTTGGTTTTTTTATTATTATTATTTTCCTAAAAACGAAAACAAGCAACGCTTGTCATGGCGGGCTGCCAGGCTTATAATACACTGGGGGAGACCCTGATAAAGTGTCATAATCCGTACATCACTGCCCACTTAATAATATCTTTTTAAATAAGCTTTCTAAGAGTATATTATTAAGTGGCCAGTGAAGGAGAATATTTATATATATATAATGTGTTTACAGTCATGATTTTAAACTGGGGCAGGAAGCCAGAGCGCCCGGAGAGAAACCTGCAAACAGGAAACCTGTAAAATCTTTTTATCCTTTTATCCCATAAATTTTTGTGTCTCTGGTCGTGAATGTTTAAGTAACTGAACCCATCAGGACACACATGTTCTGTCTCAGGCACTTACACTTCTCCAGCCTTAAAATGCTCACTTATTTTCTCATCTTGGATATTTTCTTCAAATAAATTAGAAATTTCTAGCTCTTCTCCGAAAGCAGCTTTGTCATCTTCGGGAGGAGGAGCTGGAGAAACATTAGGTGTGATTCACTGGTGTTGCTCTTCATTTGTTTGCTTTTCATAGACATACATGAAGCCCCTTCTGTACATGTCTTCACTGCAGCAGCTATCTGCAGTGAAGACATGTTCGCCAACAGCCTTCAGTGTCTGCTGTCCGTGCATTAAGTAGGTGTAAAACTGGCCTGGGTCAGAACCACAGCAAGTGACAGAGGACAGGTGGTACCGCTCCGTTCCACATTCTCCAGGCACATCGATGCCTGGGTTGGGAATGACTTTGTGTTTTGAATAATTACACCTGGCTGACTGTAGCAGCAAAAAGACCAGAACATTGATGTCAGCGAGGCAGTGTTTGCGATTTAACATTGACCCGCAGCTGAACAAATAGGTTTGACCCCCAAATCCACCGAACAACTAAAAACAGATGCTATGTTGTCTATCGATGTGGAAGGTGGAAGTACAACCAGGGGGCCGTTACTCAAAAGCTCTAAGGAATCCGTCTCACATGTTGTACAAGTGCTTGCGCTGTACAATTCCCTATCTGTGCTGCCACCAAAAGAGTCGAGCCAGACCAACACAGATTCCAGAAAACACGATATCTCAAAGTCTTTTTCCGTGCCCAGTGACAGATTTCTCTCTCTCAGCTCCATCAGGACTGGGGAGATCTCTTGTGTTTTCCTGAATGGTGGACAGCAGAGTGGATGAGACTTGCACAGCACGGGATTGATGAAGCCTCTATAAACACCTTTTCAGGAGCGAGACACCTCCTGGACACCCTCAGGTTCAGGACGGATTGAAAAGAGGCATTCACCCAACTGTCTTAGAGGTCGTTGGAGAACTTAAAGAAGTTCTCCTCTGTGTCTTCTATGTCAGTTTGTCCTTGCTGTGTGGCCTCTGTCCTCACCACATCTGGGATGTCTGAACCAGCTTGCTGCTCCGAATGGTCAATGTCCCCGTCCGGGTCGGTTATCCCTTTTGGAACAGTGGAAAAACTGTCCCCAACAACTTTGCTCTCGTTCTTAGAGAGAGCTACCCCAGCCGGGGTAATCTTGTCTTTGGGAACAGTCACATACACGTCACTGGTTGGGGTTTCAGAAATGTTTCTCTTTGTTTATTGAGCTTCCCCGTTCAGGGAACATTTAAGCTCAAAAACAACAGAAACTTGACAATTTAGAGGTGATTTTTTTGACAGACCAATTGCTGTGGCATCTCCGTTGACTCTGTTTCCCTCTGAGACACGTTCCCCGTCCGGGGAACTCGGTAATTCAAAGACACCGGTATATGTGCCTTTTAGTGACGACTTCTCTGGCAAAGCCAGAGATGAAATTGATGAAGCCAAAACTTCAGCAAAACCTTTAGCTGTGAGGTCAGCCTTAGAAAGATCTTCCTCAGCCGGGTCAGTTTTTTCTTTGGGAACGATGGAAAAATCGTTCCCAAAGAACGATTTTAAGTGTGACTGTCCTCTCACACTTAAGATCGTCTTGTACCATGGTGTCTCTGAAACCACTGATATTACTTTGGCTGTCAACTGTCTGACTTAAAGGACAAATTTCCCCAGCCGGGTCAGCTTGTTCAAAAACGGTACGCTTGTCCTCGATACTGCCCTGTAAAGTCTCAGTTGAGTCAAAGTCTGTGGTTCCATAGACATCCGTTGCTCTTTCGAAGCAAACCTCCCCAGCCGGGTCAGTTTGTTCTGTGGGACCGGAAGAAAATTTGTTCCCAGAGCTACTTTCATCCAAATCCATTCCAGGAAAGCAGTGGTCGAAGACTTTCTTCATTCCTGTAGTCACCACATATCCAAGCCCAAAGCCGAGTGGGAGAAAGAAGGGGACTAGCACCTTGGAAACACTAAATGTCCTTACGAAACACAAAGTCAAAAGCAATTTTTTTTTCTTTTTTTTTAATGAACATTTTCTTAAAAACAAGCAACACTTAGCCTGGCAGGGGTTATAAAGTATAGCGGCCGCCAGGCTTATTACACACTGGGGGAAACCCTGGAAGTAGTAAGAAAACATGCATTTATGATATTGTCTTTACATATTGACATAATTAATCAGTACCTTTTCTAGAGGAAATATCTTCATGCACTTAAGAGACAAAACTAACTTACAAGTAACTTTTCAGCAAGATACAGAAGCTTGTTTTAATAAAATAATTACTTAATATTTGTGAAAATACTAATAAGACATTTCCCATGTTACAGGTGAGATTATCCACCATATGAACTAGTATTTTTTCATCTATGTTATTTACTTGTAAGGGATTACCAGTGGATGTTGCACTACTGCACATGTCGCCTTCAGAAGGCAGGCGTGAGTACATTATTCTACCTATTTAAACTATTTAATATTAATATGCATTAATATCACTTAGTAAATAATGTCCGACGTTTGGGCCATTTTCTCTCGTTATTTATCGATTCACCTGCATTTCATGCTTGAAACGCATTTCATTCACTAATATCCTTTTTGGTAGCATAACTTGCTTTATCACGCTGTGATAAACAGTTGTAGTATGATGACAACATGCCAGCTAGTATTAAAACAGCAAGATGAATGAAGGTAACCATGGTAGCCAGTGAGAATTTAAAAGCAGGTTGGGTCTTTCTGCAGCCAGATTGTGCGGATTCACCGTGTTTACAAACAAATAATCCCTCAGTCAAGACAAGATGTTGACTCATCTGCCAACATTTTCAGATTTCACACCTTTACGGTTCTACTAGAGTTCAAACCTCAGTGGACTGAGTCCTTTTTGTTGCGCAAATGATTGCGCAGCAAATTATTAGACATTAGATATGCATTATGTGTATTTTTACCTTGATGGTAGGGATTGAAAATCAGTTTGGTATTATTTCTGCCTTCCTTGTCCATAACTTTAGGCTCTTATCCTTCATCAGTCAAAACGAGGAGAGTGGAGCATAACCCTAAATTTATGTACAGAACAAAACAGATGGATCACTGTTTTCTTAAAATGCTTGTTATGATTATTTTTATCTAATCCATGTTCCTTTCTTGTGTTTTCTCCCCCCTGCTGCACCTTGGGATACGTTCATCCGCCTCAGCTCTCGCAGGTGCGTAACGGCCACACATCACACAACAATCGAAGAGCGGTAAAAAGACGAGCCTCTTAGAGATTCGGTCGGATGGTAGCGTAAATGTTGCATGGCCTATCAGGCTTAATATTTCATTTTTACACTGATCAGAGCTGACTTCAGAGAAAAGTTAGCTGCAGTCAGCCAGTCAGACGGAGAAGCAATAATAGCAATACAGGATTTAAGTGTATCTGTATAAATTATTTAAACATGAACAGTCTTTAGATCATACATACAGGAACACAGATGTGTTTCTTTACAGCTGATTATTTTATTTCAGTCTCTCACAGAGCATCTATATTTGACACAAGTATTTTAAATTCTTAATGACTCGAACTTGATCTGCTGCATGAATTATTCATGGTGACGCGCAGCTGATCTGTTGGACCAAAGGCGTGTTTTCCTCCTCTTGGGACTCAGAGATTATCCACAGGACTCAGCTATGTGTTTTAACTACACATCCATCCACAGAGAAAGAAATAAACAGAAAGCTGCTGAGCTGAAAGATAATCAACTTTAGTCCTCAGGGGAGAGCAGCCACGCTCGCTAATATGAATAATAAAGGCTTATTCTGCACTGCAGGGTTGCAACATTAAGAGTTCAAGTTTAGGTTTTTATGCAAGACAGAGAAAATACCTCGTTTATCATCTTAGATGTCCAAATAGAGTACTAGTCTGAAGTTTACACTTGTATCATATTAATTTGGTGTTTCCTGTGTGGAATAAACACACAACAAACAACTTCAATTGGAGTCCTCATAAGTTTAAAAATAATTAGTTACTATCCCTCAGCAAATTACAACACCTTTTTATATAGTGGATATTCGATATTTTGTTTTGGTAAAATTAATTCAGGTTCATTTAAATGTATTGGTTTCATGGCGATGACCAAACTTTAACTCCAAAGATTTTCAGCAGGATTTACATTCGAATATTTAAATTTTATTCAGTTTATTTAAATAACATGTCATCACAAGTCAATCCAATTCAATTATGCTTAAATTCCAGTTTAATCTAGTTAGTAATAGATCACACAATTATCCATTTATTGATTCTAGTTCTGAAACAAAAAATTTTATTAATTGGGATGAGTCGATTATTGAAATAATTGAAATAATGAAGCATTTTCTTTTTTAAAAAACGGGAAATATTTGTATTTTTAAATGTATTTGTAACACTTTAGTTGTTAAATGGAAAATTTGCAGAATGTGCCAGAGTTTTTATTCAACTAATGGTCGGAATTATTAATAACTTAATTGATTACTTAAATAGGGGTGCACAGTGGCGCAGCTGGTAGCACTGCTGCCTTGCAGCTAAAAGGTCCTGGGTTAGATTCCCAGCCTGGAGTCTTTCTGTTAGCATGTTCTGCTCTCCGGGTTCTCCGGCTTCCTCCCACAGTCCAAAAAGATTTACACAAACAGGTTAATTGGTTTGTGTAAATTCTCCCTAGGTGTGTGTGTGCATGGTTGTCCTGTCTGTCTCTGTGCTGCCCTGCGACCTGTCCAGGGTGACCCCGCCTCTCGCCCCGCCTCTCGCCCGGAACGTTAGCTGGAGATGGGCACCAGCAAAATGTTTAGCGTTTGCCTCGGCTGGTGATGAATCCTAAGCAGTGTAGTGCAGAGAAAGCAGCTCGCGTATTCAATTGTCATCATAGTTGAGAACGTTTAAAAATGTCACCTGCCACCAAGCCTCAAGTGATCATAAAATCGAAGATGTTCAACACCAGAGTCAAAGTGTGTCGTCTCTCCACAGATTGCAACAGGACATTAATCAAATATCACTGCTGTGTGTGTGTGAGTATTTAGGCCTGAATGCTTAATGGCGACCCTGTGGGGTTTAGATAAAAACCATAAAAAATTCAAACTGTTTACGAAATTAATTGCAGTTTTATGTTCTGCACCGATTCCACCTGATAAAACAAGCAGCTCCTTGAATCACCTGAACTTTTACCAGCTCTATTTTAGGATTTGGTTCACTCTAGTTGTCCATGGCTGCTGCTGATTTGCTTCAAATGTAACTCATCAGCAGACCCTCAAACCTGCAGCGCTACATGTTTCATATATATATGTATAATTTTTAATCACTCGTAAACACCAGATGAAGCTACGGTACAAGAATCAGCTCATCAGCAATTTCCTGTTGAGTCCAATCAGACCTGCGAGGCTGCATGGAGACGAACAGCTGGGCTGCACACATGGCTGCTTGTTCTGCTCAGGGCTTTTCTACAGGAGCCCAGATGGGACATGTGCAGCACCAGCAGACTAAGCTCACTCCTGTCTTTTCTGATCCGTTATAGCGTCAGATCTGTGCACCTAAATCACACCTTAAACAGCATTACCTCCACTGCGGTAAAATTCACTCTGGCAAACTTCAGTTTTTAATCAAGACGTTTTTGTTTTACAGCACCTTGCAAAAGTTTTCAACACATTTAAAACTTTTTCACATTACAAACTGAAGTTGAATTAATTTTATTGGGATTGTATGTGATTGCTAACTCAAAGCAGTGTGATATGCAGTATGGGTTGGGCGATATGTCATAGAATTTGATCTCATTATTTTGTGCTGACAGTAAAGTTTATAATTTTAGGAGTGGGAATGTTGATACTTCCTTGAATGTGCAAAACAAAAGTTTTGACATTATGCTTCCAGTTTCAGTATTTTTATTTTTTTGCACATATTCAAAGAACAAACAATTATTAGACTAATGTTTTGTTGTCTGTGGCTCTGTTGTAGGAGCTGTCGGAGGAGCGTCACTCTCCGCCGCTGCTGACAGTTAACGGGCCTGGAGAAGAAAAACTGTTTCGCAGCAGGAGCGCAGAAGTGGAGCTGACGGCTGAGAAGGAACGGGTCAAAAAGATGCTGTCAGAAGGGTAACAAAAAATTTTATTTACATGTCAGGCACGTTCAGACCAGGCAATAGGAAGGTTGAGAGGTTGAAATCATCAGGAATTTGATTCAGGTTTGTAAATGTCTATCACTTCAGACAAAAAAAAAAAAATCTGTCTTTTTGTTGGTTATTGTCTCTTTTAAACATAATGTACTAAGTACTCTGGTGTAAAGAATTATTTGGACACTTACAGATTTTTTTTCTAGGTTTTTTTTTTATATATATATATTTGTATATTTCTCATACACAAATGCTTCTGACCATCAAATGAACTTTAACATTGACCAAAGAGTTCCTGAGTGATTACAAAATGCATTTTTTAAACAAATCCACACCAGCTAGACCCCATGTTGAAGGGGCAGTGTTGTTCAAAATTCTAACCCTAATTTAAAAATACTTAAAAAATACACCAGGTGTTTGCTAATTGCTGCTGGCTAGTCTGAAGGAGCTGAGTGGGAAAATCAGGAGGGGAGGAGCTGCGTCTTGAAGGCGGGGCTAGGTCCAACCAGGCATTTTACACAGCTGAATGGTTGCCATGGATATTAAAAGATTTCTCAAACATGCATAAAAGAAACAAAGTAACACTCCAGGTATGTTTTTGATGAGGGAATAACATCGTAACATGATATAAAGCTAAAAATAGTCAATTTTACATAAAACTATGACCCCAAAAAAATCTAATGACCACCACTTGTAAAACCATGAATTAAATTATTACAGCCAGACATACAGAAACAATAAGTCACATAAATAAAACATGATTGACAACATGAAGTAGGCAAAAAGGTCTATGGACTGATTGAACCAAAGTGGACATTCTGGAAGGCATATAAATCTGATGTAAGAGTAAAAGTGTTTAGAAAAATGGTGAGTGGTGGAGTGATGGTCTGGGATTTCTCTGCTGCTTTCTACCAAAACATCCTGAAGACATTTTGGGATTTTCCCTTTTAATTAATTAAAACATAATGTAAAAACTGCTTCTCTTGTTAACACAGTTTGTCTTTGTGCATTTAAAAATGCTTGACGATCTAAAACATAAATTATGATTAAAAAACTAAAAGCAGACGGAATATGCAAGTGGAAAAATACCTTATTATAGAACAAAACAGTTTAGCAGTCAAAATCTGCTGTAAACAAAAAATATTTAGTCTTGATTTACAGTGTCTGCATATCTCAGATGGTTCTACTTGGTTCATATTTACAAACAACTCAAGTATTTCAGTCCAAGATCATGTATAGGAGAATTTAAACTGGAAAACATGTTATTATTTATTAAAAGCCATGTACCATTATTAATTAATCATGAAAATATGCTGCAAATTATGCAATAAGTGCATATTTCTTATGAGGATGTGGAGCAAGAGTTTTTGTGTAAATTTTTAATTCAGTAAATCCCTCATCTACTTAAAACACACAGGCAAAACAAACATGAGCAGAGCTTAACAAAAAACAAAACAAAACAATTTGATTAGTTTTTAAGGAATACATGCTAATATTGAGTGGAATAAAATGTTTTATAAGCTACAGCCTAAAATATGATCATAAAATTGGCTCCACTCCAGAGTAAAGCCGCTAGCTTTGGGGATTTTGACAGTGTGATTCAAAAACATGACGAGAAGCTACTTTAAAAATTCACAAGACTTAATTTACATTTTACTTTAAATATTTACATGGAAAAAAAAACCCACAAAAGAGACGGCATTTAGTTGTGTTTGCGCTCTTGCTTTCTGATTGTTTTGGACCAATATCTGACAAGACGTTGTATATTCAGAGCAACAAAATAATAACCAGGAATCCTGAGAGAAAACGCACATTAAAATTAAACAACAACAGGAGCAGCAGATGTTTGTGTGTCTTGAGAGCCGGGTTTGTTTTCTGGTGGAGTTCAGAAAGTGACGGCAAACATATATACATCCCATTTATATTTACTTTGCCTTGAACAGTTGCTACAGGGACGCACCGACTCCTGCTGGATTCAGTGTCCACTAGGTTGACTTCACAACACGCACTCAGGTTCAAATTTATCGTAACAATAAAGAAAAATAAGAACAAAAATCAAGTTGTTGGTCACAGCAGTCCAGCAATTTCTGCCCCACAGTTACCGACGGCAACAGAAAGAGGGGGAGGAGCTGTCAGTTACTGGTTGCTGCGGTAACCACCAACTGACAAGGGCAACATAATGTTGCCAATAAATGTCAGGAGAAAATAACTCTTTGACTAAACAAAAGTAAATTAATTAATTTTGACAAAGTTTAAATCTATAATATTGTTCAAGTAAAATCCTGTTACACATATGTGGTTGTTTCTAGGATTATATTTGCTCAAAGTTTGAACTAAAATATACCTTTTTTGCATTTTACACTTATTATTATCTGACAATACCTCCTTTGTATACCTTCGCACCTGTTCTGGGTTTTTTTTCTTGGTGAAATAAAACATGGTTGCTAACTGCTGCCCACTTAAGCGGCACGTTAGCTTCAGCGTTGTCATTATTAATCGCTAAACCATTCGTGTGAGAACAGGACACAGGAAAGCCACTCTCTGTTGTCTATTATCCCAGAGATTTTACTTTATGATTTTCATAAACCTAAGCAGACTCTTCCCTCCTGTTGCTATGGTTTTATGACGGCCAAGCTGTTTTGTCATCAAGACAAAGATTTCTTCCTGAACTGCATCATCTCAGCGGAAAGCCCTGCTTTATTACACATCCCCGCTGAATCCTGACCTTTATCGGCTCACCAGATCTTTTCCACTTCCTAATAAAGCAGAGCACATTACTTGTCTTGTGTTGGTTTTTATATATGCACTCAGCGGCGTAATTTTCCACTGCTGCTCTGCTTTCGTTCACATTGAAGACCAGTCTTTTAAAACTGACCCAAATAATCACCAGAGTCCTTTAAAATTAACATAATACCTCACTAGCTTGTTTTATTGCCCCATAATCTGAGTTAGATCCACAGCAAACTTATTAGCACCCTGGTAAAGGGTTGGAATTAAAATACAATAATCTTTTACGGCAGTAATATAATATTATATAGGGTATTTTAAAGAAAACTAACTAAATTTGAGTACATTTAAGGAAAAAACAACAGTTTTATCAATTACATGCACTGCTGCTATTAGACGCAAGTGGGTTTTTGAACAGCTATGAATAAGTTTGGCTAAAATGATAAAGAACTAATGCTTTTAATTATAGAAATTAGGGTTGGGCAATATGGTTTTAAATTTTTATCTTGGATATTTATTACATTAATAATAAAAGTGACAAAGTATTTACACTTTTATAATATTGCCCTGTTTTAAATTTATTTTCAAATTTATTGATGTTATGTGTCTGACAGTACAATCAGTTTTTTGTATTTTCAAACATAATTAATTGGAAGTTTATAATTATTACAATTTTTACAAGATATTTTTATGAGAACTACACAAAAAATGTCTGTATTTGCTAGATGTGATAACAAATGCAGGATTTTTTTTTAATCTCTCTTAAGTTTTTGCTGTTTTTGTGTTTTTCTTGGAATTTCCACGACAGAATGGCACCAAAAGGAGTAAAAACTCTTGTGCCGTTTTTTTCTGCAACTTCTCTGCAGGTCCATGTGTGAGCTCAACTTGGAGGCTGAACTCTTCACTCTGCAGGACAGCAACGCCAAGCTGGTGGCGGCACTGCAGGAGGCCAACAGCAGCGTGGAGCAGTGGAAGAAACAGCTGGCAGAATACCAGGAGGAGACCGATCGCCTCCGAGACCAGGTGACCGACTCTGCGGCTCGTTCCTCAGCGTTAAACTTGACCTAGGATTAATCTTATTGGTATTTTTTAAAACAAATTCACTGCAGGTTAAGTTGCAGCCTTTAGGAAATGCTCTCTGGGTAAGAAAATAACTAATTAGCGTCAATATTTTCTTGGTTTAAAAATAGAAGAGTTCATTAATATTTCTAACCTGGATGTCGGAGGGAAAGAATGTTGTTTACACTTGGTTATGGTTGGAATTACATTCCCAAGATGCATCTCTGTTGTTACTATGGTTGTGATTTTCTCATTAAAGAGAAATGTGTTGGTTGTTTTACGTAGATGGGCCAATGTGTTTATAAAATAAATCTTAATTTAACCCTTAATTTATAGATAACCAGCTGACTGGAAAATTATTTTTAGCTGATGAAAAACTTAAGAATACTTGCTGGAAGAATTATATTAATAATTGGTGTGAAATAGGGCTGGACGATATTGCTGAAAAACTTACATCAGTCGATATCGAGAATTATCGATTAGTTTTTTGTCTTAAATATCCGAAATACTTCTAAACTAGTGGTGAAACATTTCCTGTTTCATCCAGTTTTTATCCCACGCCGTTATTTTTCATTTTTAAGCAGTTGTGAAGTATGTTGGCATAACCTTAAGCTGCTGCTATGCAAGTTACTCAAAAGGTTGTTGCTAGGTAACCACAAGTTACTCAGCAGGTTGTTACTCAGTAACCAAGAAATGAATGTGATGTTTCATGCCAACAATCTTTGGTTTATCAGCTAAAGTCTTTTGTCAGTCCACAGAATGCTGTGTGGTTCTGGATGAAATTCTTGAATATTCTATCAGATATGTGTATTGCAATATGTATTGTTACTAATTTTTTCTCCACCTCTAGTGTGAAAATATTAAATTTTAATATTAAATCTTTATTTTTAATAATAAAGGTTTAATATTAAATCTTAAATACTAAATCTCCAAGTCGGTTTTCCAGACTAAAAGGCTGGAAAACCAACAAGTAGGACTTCAAGAGTGTTTCTGAGTCTTGAATGTTTAATTTTTTTAGGCTCTGAGTTGCTGGGTATGGTTTGCTCTCCTTTTCTTTTTTCTTTTCTTCCCTCGTTGTTGCTAAGTAAAGGCCAGTGCTTCACTGTGACAATACAATGAATACATTTTCCATTTGCGCTCGCCTGAAAACTCTCTTCCTCCCCTGGTGTCCCTGCCCTCATTAAACCATATATGAACCATTGTGAGGTGAGTGTGTGCTGCTCCTCTGCTTTGATCCATGTTCACTCGGGAGTGCAACTGAAGCCAATCTGAGTGCAAGAACCTTAATCAAGGCACTTTTTTGTCTCATCATGCCCAATGTAGCATAATGGTTTCTAGCTTTACCAGTCCTCCTTCCCACTGTTTGACGACCAAGTGGGTCGAATGTCATAGCCAAGCTGCGGCTGCTTCGAAGCTCATCCACGTAGCAACAAGCAGCCTGATATACTGCTATCACAATAATGAACCACCAACGTCACATTTTTTGCATTCTCAAAGAAATCTGCGATCTCTCAGGTTCCAACAAGCATAGAGGGTTTCACAGTGAGACCTGGATGCAACCCTGCTGAAACCATCCACATTCTTAACACTGTGGTGAGGTCTCTCTTTTTATGATATTTTTATTATCCTGTTAAAGGAGACCTATTTTGCAAAATTCACTTTTAGGTCTCTAAAAACAGTCCACTCATAAACAGCCACCCAGCTGCGTGTTGGTAATAAGTTAATGTTTTTTGGTGTCTGGAAAATGAGCCGTTTTAAAAAACTGTGCTGTCACCTAGCAACCTGAGCTGAGCTCCAGCACGTTTGGTCAGCTGGTTTTACCACTGTATGCACAGTACAATGGCTCCTGGAAAAGACAAGAGTTTTGTTGTCGACTTACCATTGGTTGTGCAGGAGACCCCACTTCTGCTTCTCAAAGATGTATGGTTGTGTAACAGTTCTCGGTTTGCAACCATTTTCACGTACATGTGTAAATGTTGAGTTGGGGGCGTGGCCAGCAGCAGCTTATTTGCATTTAAAGTGACAAGAGGCCCTAAAACAAATCGTTCTGAAAAGAGATGAAATCTTATTATCCAAGAATGATTTTGTGCAAAACTTTTAACGAATATGTTTTTGTATAGCCTATAAACCGATCCTAACCTGTTCAAAGATGCATAATAGGTCACCTGTAAGGCTTTGTAAACACAGATTGACCAGAAATTATAATTAGTGTTTATATGCTCTAACAAAAAAGCTGTTTGTTTTTAACATAAGCTTACCACTCAAAAGAACTACATTGTTTAAACATGACTCGTCTTCCTGTTTGATTCTGTTTTATGTTCGTTCACTCCCAGAGGATTTTCTTTTCTATCAAATCGCTGGAAAACATGCCACTTTCAAAACATTGTTTCATTTCTGCTTGTTTGGCGCATTGGGCCAGAATCATTTGATTTTGTTACTTCCTATATGTCAAGAAAACTTTCTACTCAACGTTTAAAAACAGGATGGTACAATAAAGCAAGAAGACGAATGAAAAGAACAGCTAAATTCAAGACGAATCGACAGGATCTGCTCGTCATTGTTCGTCCTTTGTAGCCATTCAGACAGTAACTAGACATTTTTTTCCTTTATAATAAGCATGTATCAGAGTAAAATTTCCCCAAAGACTACTTCAAACTGCAGATTCATTTTTCATACGGCTCCCCTCTCCCTGGCATATTTCTGTTGACAGGCTCCCGTGATAATAGCTGGGCCAGAATGCAGACATTTCATCTTTAATTTAGAGAGAGGAAATTATGCCCCTGGTCAGGCTTAACAAAGCGCCTTCAGTGGCACAGTTCAACAGTCTGGAGTGAAACGTTATCACCGCTGACAGAACGTGGCTCTTTACTTTTAGCTTGAGGCATTATTCCGTCTATTTTCTTTTTCCATCTGCACATGTCCAGTTGAAGGTTACGCCTCAAACACACACATCACAGGCCTAAACACACACACTCTGAGCTGCTGCAAAGTCAACCAGGTGGCTGGAAGTAGAGCAGGCCTCCAGGGTTTGGCAGTGGGGTATCGAGTGGGGCAGGAGTAGATTTTATTTTTTTTTTTCTTTTGGGACAGGACAACCCTCCTTCTCCTCGTCCTGCCCACTCTGTCCCAGTTAGAAGAAGATAAATCACTGGAGAAGCAGAGGGAGAGCAAGGTTGGCTGGCTTTTCTCTCGCTCGTCACACTCTCAGCCATGCTGGCGTTCATCCACCGGAGAAACGCTCTGGGTTTATTTTCTGGGTTTCTGGTTTTTACTGCAACCTCTGTTCAGGTCTAATGAGAGTTGACACCACAGAAATCTGTACTGCATTTTAATAAGAAGTACTTTACAGTTTTTTTGCTCACCTGGCTGTGTTTGGGGATGTTTATCCTTTTCTTGATATTTTTCTGCTTCAGAAAACTTGACATGTTCAAAGTCAGACAGACTGCAAATAGTGGGCTATAAAATCAGTATAGATAGATATAGTCAGAGATAGTTATAAAGCCAGTCTTCTACCACCTGAAGAACATTGTCAAGATCTACAGAAACTCAAACAGACCTTCATCCTTAGTCACAACAATGTCTTCATGGGTCTGCCTAAAAATTCAGCCTCCAGCTGCAGCTGATCCAGAACGCTGCTGCTCACATTCTGACTAAAACCAGGAAGATAGAGCACATCACCGCAGTTATAAAGTCATTCCACTGACGTCCTGTCGCTCAGAAAATAGACTTTAAAACACTAATGTTACATTAATTAATTAATCAATCGTTTATTTTTGTAGCACATTTCAGCAACAAGGCAGTTCAAAGTGCTTTACATCACAAAAATAAAAACAACACAGTCCCCAATTTGAGAAACTAATAACATTATATGTTTTGCTGAGTGCCATCATTACAAATATTAATACATGTCCTATATGTTGCCTTTTTAGTATCAGGACATCCAAATATTTTAGAGAACATCCGCTAAATCTGCTATTGGCTGCCGCTTGTAAGTCAGCCAATCAAGCAACACCATTCATTTTCCTTGGCGCTGATTGGCTGAACCCCCAGAGGGGTTCAGCCAATCAGCTAATATGGTTTCCACAGTGGGTACTTTATTACAGAAAGCTCATAAAATACTATAGATTTCTAAATATGATAATAAATGTGCTAGATGATAAATTATCCTACTAGTAACTGTGATAATGTAATAACAATGTATAATAATGTTTTTAGAGCATTATCAAGTAATACAATGTTAATGACATATTAATGCAAGTACACCCAATCAAAGATCAATAAACTTAAATTTTTAGCTAACATTTCACACTAGAACTGAAAGACATTTAAAATATCCAAATCAAATAAACAAAACAACTGAAACAACAAATAAAATGGACACTAAAGTCTCTGTAAACAAAACTGTGCTTTGAAAAAGGGGCGAGTTTTGTCATCTAGTCTTTTAGAGAAAAACAAACATTCAAATGGACATTATTGAGGTTGTTAAGTTATCTTGCGATTGATTTTTTGCACACATTGACATTGTGATGATGATTGTAATTCAATATATTTATAGTTGGGCTTGCTCCACTTGAGAAGTTTTTGGGGGAACTTTATTGCTTTCTTGTCACCAGGAATATCTATTACCTCTCTGCTGCTCGATTTTCTATTTAGGTTTTAAGATTGAACTGTTCCACGGGAACATTAATTGAGAAAGATTTCAGAGTTTTCTCTATTCGTGAATGTTTGTGTGGAGCTCAGAGATTGAGCTTGTACCACCGGGGACAATAGCTGTGGCGCACACACACACACACACCCCCACACACCCCCACACACAGAGCTGATAATGCAAAGGGGCTGAAGCCTCTGGGACGGTGGACAATCCTCTCTTTCAACCTGCCAAGGTTTTCTGAAGCGCGGTGTGGATGCGGTGTGGTGTTGAATCTCTAAACCGCTACTTTGAAACTGTTGGTGGAGATGTGGGGGACAACTTTACAGGAGAGGAAAAGGAAGAGTAGCCCTAAGAGAAAGGAGGATTCCTCATCTTCACACACTAACGTTTTCAGACACTTTATTCAAAGAAAACTGCCATTGTTCGTGCAGCTCAGTTTGCCACTTGTCATTTAAATGTATAATGTAGGGCTGAGCAATAAATCAATAACAGCATATATGGTGATAGACACGTGATCAATATCAATAGCTAATTCATCTGATAGAATATTCAATAACTTAATGAACTCTGATCCAAAACCGCACAGCATTCTGGGGGAAGGAAAAGACTTAGCCACTCAACCTCTCACAGCTAACTAAGCTGTGTTGGTGGAATCAACTGACTCACTCACCCTTTGGTTACCTAGCAACTCTCTCGCCCTTTGGTTACCTAGCAACAACCTGCTGAGTAACTGGCGCAGCAGCAGTTTATGCCTCATAACTGCTTACGAATAAAAAAAACAACAAAATGGGTAAAAACTGTGGTTAAAACAGAAAAGGCCATATCACCAGTTTGGCAGTATTTCAGATATTTAAAACAAAGAACTAATGAATAATTATTGATATCAACAATTATCAGTATAGACTGATATGAAACGCTTATATCATGACATATTTTTCAGCTTTATATGTTTATATGTTCCTGAGAAATCTTCCATATCTTGAATTCCTTTTCTTTTTTTATCCATAAAACTATCTCAGACTAATCAATTTGTAACACTGAGATGACTAAATCTTGTGATAGATTAGTGTATCGAAAATGTTCCCAGATAATTTAGAGCATTTTTCTTGTGACATCTAATAATTTTCTCAGACAAATAGTTTAGTTCATTTAAAGCTGCAGTATATAACTTTTGGAAAAATATATTTTTTACATATTTGTTAAAACTGACACCATGTTGTGTCAGTATAGTATGAGGCAGATAATCTGTGGGGGAAAAATGGGATAAACTATCCCCATTAGTTACCAAAATTATAGATGTAATACCCTCTGTTTTTGTTGTTTATTAATCTATTTATTAGCCTTTCAATCTTGTGTGAAATTGATTTTTTTTTCCATAAAAGCAGTTTTGAGGACAGCAGGCAAATTTCTGCCGCCCATAATCCTCCTGGTGGCATTTGATCTAGTCCGCAAAACGCAACAGCAAAAGTTGGGATTAAACACCAGAGTCAGCTGGATGTTCAACAATATTTAAATAAATTTTTTGAAAATGGTTTCTTCTGTTAAGTATTCATTACCAGAGCGATGCATACATAATCAAAATACAATACTTTGACATCTTTGAATTCTGAAAGTATGGAAAAACTAAAACTACTACTATCACTAATGAAAACTAAGCAATATTTAACTGATGATAACACCATCAAACCCACCCTAGTTAGTCATTCATTATTATTTTAAATCATCATCATCAGGCAGGGATAAATAATAGAGTCAAACTCTTTGGGTGTGTTATATATACTTATTTCTCTATACTGACAGTGCATGGTGCCCTGACCCTGAGGGATTATAATACTACTAAAATGCAATATTTTGATGCCCTCATGCGTAACTTTATAATGTTATAGAGGCTGTTTATATTCTATTCTATTCAAAAAACTAATTAAAACTGGCTAAATTAGACAAACAAAAAGTAACAAGGAAATAAAACTAAACCATAAAGACAAACCCCAAACCACTGCAACCCTGGTGTCGAGCTTACAAAATAATGTTATGCATTTCAACCTTTATCTGATTTAAATTGGATTCCCATTAATTGCTGCAGATTTAAACTCTGTAAACACTTGGGATCCAATTAGTTGAACATCTTAAGCTGATTACTGCCACTTTGAACAGTACATATCACACTCCAGTCAGATCTGAGGTATCCAGAGCCAAGAGGGAACCGAACCCCAACGCAGACTGTTGCTGCTCTGACTGCAGAGGCTTGAACGATCACATCGGGATGCCGAACAGCACTGTCCTTGTTTTGTCAAGCTGTCACTCAGATTCTCTGAGATTTTCCATTAATATGTTAAACTCAGGGAACTGGGTCAGACTGGGGGAAATGGTTTCCGTGGAAATCTTTTGCCAGGTCACATCCCTCTATTAGAGGAATCTTCCAGGCGTCACTTCTGAGCCCACTGGCAGCAAAGCTGTTTTTCCACAGAGTAATTTTACTTGGTGTGAGTGCGTGTGTGTGTGGGGGTGTGTGTGTGTGTCGGGTTTTGTCTATCTGCACATTCAAGAGAAAAGTGAAGACGGACGAGATGAGAGGGAGAAAAGGAAAAAAGACGTCCTTGATTCTTCTGCAGATTGCACTGAGGAGTGAGGTCTGATGCTTTCATCTAAATGATACTCCTGAATAAAAGGTGTTTATCAGATGTGAAAATCACATCTATTGCTTTCTTTGTGGGTGGATAAACCTCTGTTTGGTTCCAGTTTTTCAATTAACAGTAGTGTGTGTGTGACCGCAAGATCGACCTTAAGATAAATACCTTTTTATGTCAATTCTATATAATTCACACTCATTCCAGCAAAATGTGATTATTGTTGATTTTACTGGTTATCTAAAAAACAGTTTCTTCTTACATTTTACAGGGTTATGCAAATGTTGTGCATCATACCTGATTCCAGGAGTTTTTAAAGCAATGATATTTTGTATTCTTACAACACAATCAAGTAGCAATGTTTCATATTTAAACAGGATTTGAATTTTGGGTGTATTGATTTGTCGGCCAGCCAATATATTGGTCCAATTCCCTAATTTTGGGGGGTCAGTGATTGGCCAATAGTTGCATGCGAAGCCGGTCTTATTCACCGATTTTATGTACCACAGCAAAGGCCTAAAACTCCACCACTGAGAGATAGATCAGCCCATCAGCTCATGTCCGCACATTTACAGATAACAATATTGTTACCAGCAACTTTATTGCTATTATTGCATTTCAGACAAAAAGAAATTATCGGCCAAAATCGAAATCGGCAGGTCAGGCTTTTTAAAAATCGTTAATCGGCGATCAACCAGAAAAGTGCAGTCAGTGCACCCATATTTGAATTATTTGTTTATTTGCATCTTTTAAAACATATCTAATATTGTTGTAAAAAAGATTAAATTAGATATTTGCAGAATATAATGATTTTTTTTTTATCCTACTAATCATTAAAGAACGATTCACAGATGAATCAATAACTGAAATAATTTAGTTGCAGCCCCAATCTCTACATCTTATCAAACTTCCTATAAGTTCACTTTCTTAAAAGGGTTTTACTTGGACCTGAAGCACAGCAGGTGATTTGAACTGAAAAATCACAACTTGTCTGTGTTTTTATTTCATTTTTTTAATTAGTTGTATGAATTTATACTGTGTAGTTTAACAAGTCATCTTATGTTTATTTGAATGAAGTAGCTCTTAAAACTTAGACATTCCCTCTCAAAAATATTTACATTTATGACTAAAAGTGAAATAAAGACAAAAAGGTTTTCTAAAATCCCCCACATTTTTGACATTTGTGCCAGTGTGGGTGTTCTGGTTGGTAATATTTCAATGTTTTTGGTGTTTTTGTGTTGCAGGTGGCTGACCTGGAGGCCCAGCTGGGGCGTCCTGCTGCTGGTCAGCCGGCTACGGAGGAGCTGAGTCGGTCGCTGGAGGAGCTGGAAGCCTCGCTGAGAGCCAAAGAGCAGGCAAGAAACAAAGTCCGCCCTCTGCACCGCGCGCTGTCCAAAGCTATTTGCCATCTCATTAAATGGAATCTAAGAGTGGAAAGCTAGCCCATAAATACTACGGCAGATATAATACTCTGCCAGCAGTGAGCTGGTTAGTCAAGCCTTCGTCTCGCTGTAGAAAAATCTCTTGAAACATTCATAAATCAGCCATTTGTGGATATGTAGGGATAGAAAACAGCAAGTGTCAGCTTAAGCAATTATTCTCTAAATCATCCTTGATGTTGAAAAATAGAATCCTTCTGGTTCAATAATGATAAAAATAGTCTGGTAAGTAAATGTTTATCAGTTAAATTGTGCATAAATGAAAAGCGATTAATGAGTTTTCTTTTTTTTAGCATCATTAGAGATATTGATCCCTCTTTAAACTACACAGGTACTTTTGTCCTGAAAAGATCTTAAAAATAGCTTTTTATGGAATTAATGTTTATACCTTGTGAATATCTCTGTACTTGTTTGGACCAAATCATATAAAATAAACTGTGTTTGCTTAAGCAGACACAACTTTTTGTAAATATTGTCTTTAATGTTCGATAAACATGCATATTAAGTACATTTAATGGAAAAAAGTAATCACACAGTCAAATTTGTCAAGCTGCTTTTCTCCTAAAGCTAACACAGCACTGGACACATTTTTGATAAGAAAACAACAAAACGAGCCGTTCAGGAGCCCTGCTGTGGTTAACACTGCTGCAAAAAACACTAAGAACTCAGAGCAATCTGAAATCAGAAGGTATGAGGCAACACCTGTGCTACACGCAGAGCCGGCCCAACGTATGTGCAAGTTAAGCGGCTACTTAGAGTCCCTACACCAACTGGGGGGCCCCAAATCATCATAATATAATATATCCATGTATTTTTAATAACATTTTATAATACAAACTAGATGCCATTACACATGGAAAAACAATTTCTATGTCGTTTTTGAAGTTGGTACAAAAAATAATTTAATAATTTAATCTCTTTCTGCTGTGGGATGCTGCCACTGTTGGGGAAATATAAGATATCAAACTTGTTAACTTGATTACTGTAATTTTAATGTTTATCACCTCATTTTACGTTAAATAATATGGCATGCTTAGACAGCACTCTGCATCTTAAAATCAAAATAATTTTTTGGTTTGCTAGCTTAAAATCAACAGTGATAATAACTCTGGCATGATGTTAGCTAGTTACTAATGACGCAATGATAGTACGTATGTTACACAGAGTTACTTAGAAATAATAAAGCATTTGACGTTGACATGTTGGTATGGGGGGGCCCAAATGAAAATCCATTTAGGGCCCCAAAAAGGCTTGGTTCGGCCCTGGATAAACGAATGATAATTATCGAGTAGAGGATAAACGTGAGACAGAGAAATTCTAAAAGTTGATGTTTCTTTGGATATTTTGCAGCATTTGCTGTAGATTTGCAGAGGGAGCTAATGCTGTTCGTGGTAGAAGTTTGGGAACCTCAGGTTGATGTTCTTATAGCAGGAGGCGGTGGCAGTGTTTTAATATTACTAATGTACTTCCAGGAGATTCAGAATCTGCAGTGCAGGAAAACAGATGTGGGTGAACTGGAAAAGGAGAAAGAGGAGATCATGCAGAGACTTCAGGTAAGTTGAATGTTGGTTTCGTTTAAATTTAAGAGACCAATCAGCTGAACAGCACCTCATTATCCACTCATGCTTAGTTATCCAACTTTAAAGTGTTTTGTGCTTTTCTAGTGGCAGTTTCGGTAATTTGTCAGTCCATTTGTAGCTTAATTTAATTTACATTTAAAATTAGAAAGCATTTAGGTTTAATTAGTGCTTTTTCTCATTACAAGTAGAGTCATTTTATTCCTGCAATCAGATCATTTTCAGCCCTGCAAAAGATGTTTGGTCTGTTTTTGTGTTTCCATAATTTCTCCATATGTAACCCTTCTACATTCGTCTCAGGTCCAATAGGTTCGTGACAGTCACACTCAGGTTCACTGTATCTATTCTAAGAAAAGAGAAAGCCAAGTTGGTGTTTAACAGTCCAGCAGCTTCTGCTCCAATACATTAAATAAAATACAATAAATAACCGTAAACAAACTACAAAGCAATAGCTCCCTATAGTAGCGGTTGACATTTGTTAAATTAAACAGCTAAAAAAGAGAACATTAATAATAACAGTTAAAGCATGTACAAAACATAGCAAAATTACTCATGAAACACTATATATAATTACATTTGTGTAAAATATATGTCAAAATGTAATACTTGTAAAGAAAACACCACAGTTACCGACGGCAACAGAAAAAGGGGGAGGAGCTGTCAGTTACTGGTTGCTGCGGTAACAAGAGCAGCACAGCATAACTTAAAACACCAATAAATGTCTGAAGAAACAACTTCTTTACTGAACAAAATAAACTCAAAGAATAAATAAACACATTTCCACAAACTTCACATGTGTAATATTGTTAAAATAAAACTCTGTTGCATATATAGCGCTGTTTATAATTCATCTTGATGCTCTGGATGTATCGTCCTCAAACCAGACGCTGTTGAACATTGAAAAGGGTAAAATAGATGGTTGACTTTTGAAGTCCACTTGGATCTGAAGTGGCGAACTGAGGCCTTCAAGGACAACAGATTAGTCGGGATTTCCTTATTAATGTCGAAGATTGTATCTGATGCATATGGTCCCCAACCTCCGGGCCGCGGACCGGTAATTGCATAGTCTCTATTAGGTCGTCTATCATTCCTAGCTGTGGTGTCGGATATGAATTATGGATGATCGCTTTCGACCTCTGTAGTCCTTGTGTTCATTCCACAATTTATTCTGGTCCTTATTTATACACACTCACCTCGTAAAGCACAGCGCCATAAACTGTCTTAGTAAAATTCCTTATACCATTATAAGGAATTTTATACCATTATTATACCATTAAAAACCTTTTACCATTATTATTTTACTCCTATTTGAAATAGTTACATTTGCTAAAGACGAAAAGTCTTTAGCATCTCTATATCAGTGATTATTGTGTTCAAAGTGGCTAGCTCTTTAGTTTGCAAACTAAATATTTAATTTTGCAAATAAATGTGTAGTTTTAAGGTAAATATCTACTTTGAAGCTAAACATTTAGCTTCATAGCTAAATTTGTAGTTTGGAGCTAAATATTTAGTTTGAAGCTAAATATTTAACTTAACTAAATATTTAGCTTCATAAAATTGTAAACTAAACATTTAGTTTGTTAAATTTTGACTGTGTAACTTTACAAACCAAATCTGTTATTGAGGAATAGAGAGTCAAGTGTGGTGCGTCTTTATTTAAATGCCAGTTTGCCCGTCACCGGGTGATCTCTTGTTGTTTCTCTTATATTCAGTGATCAAATTTTTATATCAGTGATTAATAAAAACCTCTTTCTCTTTGCTCAAATAGGACCTGGAGAGACGAAACACCGAGCTGGAGAGTCGTGCTCAGAGCGCTGAGAAAACGCTGGCCACGAATCTTGAGGAGCAGGAGCAAGCAGAAGTTGAAGTCGAGCGAATCATCGGGGTTCTGGACGTCAAAATTGGTGACTTGAAAGGCCTGAGAGAAAGTCTAGCAAAACTGGTGGATAAGTAGCCACAGCTGGAGCTGGGAGGCATCTCCACAGTCTGTGCTCGTAGAGTTGAATCGGTGCAGCAGGACAGCAAAGATCACAGAGATGAGGTGGAAATCACACTGCGGTTGACCTTTTTCTGTGAGAATCAGTGAAGATTGACAGCTTTCTCAAAACCTTCCTGTCCTGTTTTACCATCTGCAACTGCTAACTAACCACTCTGAAGGAGGAAGATTTGTCTGCTACGGAAAACAACAGCACCCATTATGGCTTTTTGATGCTGCAGCTTTTAGTAAAAAATCTCACCTGGGACCTCATTTACAAATAAAAACAGACATATTTATACTCACTTAGTCTTTAGGTACCTTTAGGTGTTCATAAATGATTCACAAAAGCTGGAAATCATAACAAACCTGGATTGCTTTGCCTCTTCTGGAGCCAACAATCAAATGTGTAAAGAATCACAGCTTTATGTGAACAAACACTGCAGTTGCTGCCACTCTGCTCTATCTGCAGTCTGTCCATTCATTCCAGTAGAGAACAAGCATTGCAGCGATATCAGTAACCTTAACCTTGAAATTCCTCTGAACCCATCAAGAGAAGCCTGCCTTTTAAAATACCCACACTCACGTCTTCTGGTTTAAACATTTCTCCTTTTTTTGCTATTTAAGTTGCTTCCTTGGTGGTTTTACATTGCTTGATCAGTACTTGAAAATATTTAATTAAAAGTACTTCAGGCGAACGATGAGTGGATAAAGTCCAAAACAGTAGGTATAGACGACCCATGTAGACTTTAATTTGTTTTTGTCCTGCTATGATAGCTAATTGTCCAGTTCAAACAGTGACAAGCTGTTTAAACTGGGGGCTACATTTTGAGATTGTGACTCACATCAAATCACCTGACCTCGACTCTCCTCCCGGCTTGAGATGAGCCCGTGTCGACGTACCATAGCTGCTTGTTGTTTCTGCAGAGGATATTTTCTTGCAAGACAACAGTGACCTGTCATTTTACTAGTAAATTAAAGAGAACTTGAGATGCAAAATTCACATTTTGCACGTTTTTCTACTTTAATTTTGGTTTCAACTGGTTCAGAAAACAGGTCAAGTGCTTAAATAAAGCCGGGTTCAAAGCCGGGTTTTGGTAATAAGTTTATGTTTTTTGTTGTCTGGGAACCTCCTGATTGTTAAGTCATGATCGACGGACACTGCTCCGTTACCTAGCAACCACAGGCAAGCCCAGCCCGTTACTTAGCAACTGCAGCTGAGCTCCAGCACGTTTGGTCAGCTGGAGCTCAGCTGACCAAACGTCACTTTTCTTTTCCAGCAGCCTTTTTGGCTGCTGGAAAAGAAAAGTGTTTTGTTGTTGACTTACCATTTAGTAAAATTTTTGTACAATGTTCAAAGACAGATGTGTGAGGGGTTTGGGAAGATGTCGCCACAGCGCCTCCAAGTGGAGGTTTTGTAAAAATGTATTGCTGGAAGGAGACCCCAGATTAAATTAGAGGCTATAATCCCCTTTTTGCTAACACTTTGGTCACCAAAAAGAGGTGACCTTTTGGACTCTGCCAACTGTCTTCAAATAAACAGAAGACAATGGATAGATGAGTGTCAAAAAAAAAACAATCCTAAAAGCTTTCAAAGTATTATTGTTGACAAAATATTAGCAAACCTTTAGGCATTGACTTGAAATATCTCAGTAAAGACAATATAGTAATGATCACTTTGACTCTGTTGTCAGGAAAATCAGGAATAGATTTCAAGTTTGATCAATACTGGAACAAAGGTTGAGGATCTTAAAGCAAAATAACTTTGGCTACTTTCACACATCAGGCCTTAATGCTGAAATCTGATCTTTTTGTGTGTGTGCATGCTTGTTTATTCTATTAATTAACCGCAGTTAGACTTCTGTGTGAATGTTTTACAAAGAGAACATTGACGTCACACAGCAGCGCATCGTTTACTGGGGTAGAAATGGACGGAGCCGTTTATTGATTCACTTGAAAGTTTATTCAGCAATGCGAGCCGACAGTATCGTCACAAGATCATAACACAAAGGAGCTAAAAAAAAAAACTAAACTTATAGCAACAGCTTTTTGTGGAGCATTGATTGTAGGGAAATCTGTTAGGATACGTGGTTACCAGTAAATTACTAAGTACTAGTAAAGTGGAACTTAATTTATGAATTCAAAATTATTATTTCTTCAGCCTTTGTTTATGTCCAGTCTGGCATCTTCTGCTGCAGAGTTATGACACATGTCTCATGTTAATGAATTAAAAGTCAGATAAAATGCAACATGACCGTTCAACCTACAAACACAGAAAGCAATGGGGTATGTATTCGATTTAGTACCAGTGGCTGAAATCAGATTTGTTTTTGCGCCATTCAGATTGCAGTGAAAAATTCAGATGTACCGGTAGGCCACATTCGCCTGCTGTGTGGAAGCAGCCTAGGTTTTTGTTTCTTACCATTGGTCCTGCTCAATGTGACTGCATGTGCATGACTCATTTAATGACAGTGCCAACTCTAATTAGCATTTGGCAAGAAACATCCGTAAACTATCCTTTGAGATAAAAATCACTTCAGCATCAAAGGAAGGTCGTACTCTGTTTTAAATCCACTTTATAAATGAAGCCTGTTAAGTAAAATGCAGAACCAAAGCTGCCAGCCTTTCAGCTTTATATGTTCATAGTAATGAAATTAATGAGCCAAAATTAATAATGTGAAGCCTCATTGACAGAAAGTAAGGGAGAGCAGATTTTAGGAGGATTGCTATTTAACACTATATTTAATGATTCTGGCCTGTTGCTTAAATGTTCAAGCTCATTGTGGTGTTATATTCTCCATGATTAGGAAGTCAGAGTGGTGATTGAATTATCAAATAACCAAACAACAACCTGAGTGTGTGTGTAAAATAGAAATGGACAGTGATAGAGCGGCTCTGCTTCCACCAGAGCTGCATGTATATATTTGAAGCGCTTGGGCATGTTTGGACAGACAGTGAGATAACAGAGCCTTAAGGGTGCGAGTTACATCAGACAAGCGCCTCATCAAAATTCTAGATGTGTGGTTCCAAGAAACAAGAGAGAGTGAAAAGTCTATTTTCTTGTATCGTAGTTTACTCTGAAGACGACATAATACTAAAATAAACGCCTGGATCCCTCACGTGATTGTAGAAACGCAGCATTTAGGTTTAAATCTTCTAGTTACTATTAGTGATTCAAGTTACTAATGCTTACAAGTAGGGCTGGATCGATTAATGAAGTAATCATCAACTAATTTAGTAATTGATTGTTATCTGGAGTAAATAGCCATTTACTGAGAAAACAGCAACTTAGAGTAGCAAGTGTACAAAAAATATAAACATTTTGCCTTTTAGATGTAAAACTTTCTTTGCCTGTAAACATGTTCTACACAGAACTCCCTGAGTGACAATTTTAGCTTCACTTGGTACAAATTCTTTTTAAAAAATCTCCTGTTAGCATTTAACATTCCCCTGAAAGCTGGCGAACGTTAGCCTGCTGGCCGTTTGCCGAACGTTAGCCTGCTAGCCATTTAACGAACGTTAGCCTGCTAGCCGTTTGCCGAATGTTAGCCTGCTGGTCGTTTGCCGAACGTTAGCCTGCTGGCCGTTTGCCGAACGTTAGCCTGCTAGCCATTTAACGAACGTTAGCCTGCTGGCCGTTTGCCGAACGTTAGCCTGCTGGCCGTTTGCCGAACGTTAGCCTGCTAGCCGTTTAACGAACGTTAGCCTGCTGGCCGTTTGCCGAACGTTAGCCTGCTGGCCATTTAACGAACGTTAGCAGGCTAACGACTGTTGACCTGCCGGCTGTTCCCAGTAACACAATGTGTTTTATTAGGAACATTACGTTCGTTTGCCGAACGTTAGTGGGCTAACGTTCGTTCGGTGCCGAACGACCGCAAACAACGTTTTCCGGATATTTAAAGTATTTCGTTTGTCCGGTGAAAGTTCGCCAAGACGTCATAATGACCTGTATTAAAGAGTATCAAGACAAAAGTAATGATGAAAAAAATAGCTCTTTATCCTTCATTTTGAATGCCTGCAAATCCCCAAAGACGCAGACATTTAAAATAACAATAAAAGAAAAACGTCAGCATTTTTAAACATGAAACGTTTATAAAAAAAATACCTTAGGATCAGTGTCGGTATATTTTTACTAATCAAAAAATAACAGCTATTTTTTCACTGTAGATGCATTCTTTGCTACGAATGATCAAAGGAATGCATTTTTTTGCGTTTTAGGCAGTAAAATGTTTATTTCGTTATTGAATTATTTATTTGCATCTTTTAAAAAAAAACCTAAGTGGTTAAATGAAATATCTGCAGAATGTGCCCATTTTTTTCACCCGATTAATCACCAGAATAATCGATTACTAGAATGATTGTTTGCTCCATCCCTACTTACAAGTGAAATGCCTGCATTAATTGCCGTGAGGCTGTGGAGATGCACCCAGTAGTAGCGTGGTCAGGGTTTGGACACAAGAAGACAAACTCCCTGACCTCCAGCTCCCCACCATCCACAGGCAGCAGGATCACACCAGCCAGCACATCAGCAAACTCAAAAGATGCAACAACTCGCTCCAGCTCCGAGGATCGCCAGCATAAAACTGTTTATATTTTATAAGAACTGCTCTTTCTCACAACTTGTTCTATTATTCATGTTCATCGATGCGTTGCGCGCAAGAGCCGGAATGGGAAATCTGCAGCCAAAAATTGAAAGGAAAAAATGTAACTTAAAAAAAAGTGTTGAATTTAAATGTAAGCTACAGCTGCTTAACAGAAGTCCGCATGAATCCGAGGATTTTTGTCTCATGTCGAATCACGTTGCACTTCATCATGTATCTGTGCCAAGCTTAGTTGTTTACGTTTGTCAGTATTCACACACACACAGAAATATTAAGCTTAACTTTATATACTTTGTGTTGCTCAACACTATTAATACCAATATTAGTAATAATTGTGAGCTCAGCAGACATGAGGTCGCTACGGTAACATCGCATGAGCCCTGCAGCATCCCTTTGCCTGCCAACCAATGAGACGCTGTATATGTGCACACTGTAAAAACACTAAGCCATTTTGGTCTCGCTTTAGTGCAAATATCTTAGTAAACTTGAAATAAGAGAAAACTAACTTATAAGTAAATTTTCTGCAAGATATAGGAGTTTGTTTTAACTAAATAATTCCTTAATATTGATGAAAAACTACTAGTTCCACTGGCAGATTATTTCACTTAAAATAACAAATTTTCCCATAAGTGAAATAATCTGGTAGTGGGACTAGCACTTTTTTATCAATATTAAAGATTTATTTACTTAAATTAAGCTCCTATATTGTGCAGAAAATTTACTTAGAATTTAGTTTTGCCGTATTTCAAGTGTAATACAATGTCTGCACTAGAAACTAGATAAAACTACTTGGTAATATTTTATATTTTTGCAGCGCAGCCTCAGGTCCAAACAGCACAACACAGTGGTAAAGTGGTACTTAGTTGACCCGTCTGTCAGCGCAAGATGTGAACTCCAGATGCACAAAAACCATCGATTTCTTCTTTTGTTATGGCTTCTTTGCAGCTGATGAGTTATTGATTTCTCCATGACAGTTGTATAGGTACAAATAGGGTGCTGGGGTTTTGTTTTGTTTTTTTGTTTTGCAGCTGACGAAGCAGTGACAGCCAGAATGGTCATAAAGCATCAACATGTGAAAACAGTTTGAGTACCAAACTGCAGTATGATGTATACAGTCATCTCAAAAAGTATTTACACCTCTTGAGCTTTTCTACTGTTTGGCGCAGGACAACCACAAACTTTAGTGTTTTATTGGGATTTTATGTTTTAGACTAATAAAGTAGAGCATGATTGTGAAGTGGAAGGAAAATGATTCATTTGTATTCAGCCCCCTTTACAAAGATACCAGAAACAGTAGTAACTTTTATAAAAAATAATTATTTTTCACGTATTTGTTGAAACTGCCACCTTTTCATGACAGTTTAATAAGAGACAGATAATCTGTGAAAAGATCTCCTCCCTGAGTTTCCTTTGCCTTTTGAAGAAATGCAAATGCTCCTAGCCAAAGACAACCAATCAGAGCCAGGAGGAGGGTCTTATTGCTGTCAATCAACTCATGTGCTCACTGCTAAATGTGCTAATGGCAGAGAAACAACTTACTGTTTACCCGCCATCATCAGTAGCCATGCTAACTAGCTTAGCATTCACAATAGGATATCCTGCGCTGCACTTTGTAGCTAATACAACAACAGGGCCTGCAAAGAATGCCAAGTGTAGTTAGCATGGCCACTGATGACAGTGGATAAATGGTTTGTTGTAATGGTATGTAATTTCTTTGTCATTAGCACATTTAGTAGCAAGTAGATGAGGTTGATTGACAGCAATAAGACCATCTTCCGGGCACTGATGGGTTGTTTTTGGTCAGGGGTCGTGCCTTTCTTCAAAAGGCGACAGTAGCTCAGGGAGGAGCAGATCGATCTTTTTACAGATTATCTGTCGTGTATTAAACTGTCACAACATGGTGACAGCTTTAACAGATATGTAAAAACTAATTATTTTTGTTAAAGTTTCATACTGCTGCTTTAGCCACTTCATCCCAAAATCTACAGATTTGGAAAATACTAAGAGTGGCAGTACACTAATGGAGCTCGTCGCCATCTGAAGGGTGACAGGTGGTGGCAGCATCATGCTGTCAACCTTTTATTTCTGGAAAAAATATATATAAAAAAAAAAAACTCCACACTTGGATTAAGGTCCTAAAATGGCCTACTTAAAGTTCAGACTTGGATTAAATTGAGAATCATTGTGGAAACTTGAAAACTGATGTTCCTCACATTTAATTCTGATTTTATTTGTTTTCCTTACACTTCATTTTCTGCATCATAAAATCCAAACAAAATTGTGTGACAAAATGTGAACATTAAGTGGTACGAGTCGCTGCATGTTGAGTTTTGATTTAGTCATTTTGACTTATAGTTTAAATAAAATCTCAGCTGTTCTGATGTTTATGAGTCACATTAACACTACAAACATTTCTTCGGCCTCCTTATCAAAACTCAGCTGCTGCCTGCAACCGACCCAGCAACACACCAACAGAGCTGCCTGCTTGTAGAAAATGGAAGTCATGTGTAGATTGAGACCTTTGCAAAACCTTTCAATGATTTTTTTTCATGATGTTAATAGATTATGATGAATTGCCACCTTTTATGCTGTGTAAAGGGAGGGACGGAAAAAACGCTCTGCAAGGTTAATGTCAGACATTTGCGTCTGGTCTCTGTTTGACTTCTGCACAGCGACCTTGTAGACTCATTAGACTGGGGCAGAAACAGGCAGGATGCCCCCTACTGCTAGCAGACCAGACTCCATGTGGGCTTAGTCTACATTCAAATATTTAACATGCAGATCGTGACAAAAGTATCACAGGAAAGTTAATAACTGAACATTTGGAGGATTTAACCCTTTCATGCATAGTGGTCAGCTATCTAAAAGCCATGTTCTTGTGCTTCTTGTGGATTTTTATGTTACAAATGCACACAGACCACTGAAGTGGACACTAATGCATCATAAAATACACCATCAACTACTGGCTGCAAATGCAAGAAATTATTTTTGTTAAATCCAATATGGCCGACAGACAAAAAAAGCATGCCAATCGACCGTCCCTCCTTCTACTGTAGACGACTGTGACATCAGATAAACCCTAAAGAACCATACTGCTGATGTTTTTTTCAAATAACTTTGTATTTGGAGAAAATTACAACTGATCACCTAAAGAAATTAAATAAAAAATTATTTTTTTTATGCCTCAATTAAAAAAAAATTAAAAACAAACCCCGACACAAAGGATCATAATTCATGCCTGAAAGGGTTAAATTTGCTGTTTTTATTCTTAAATCTGCTTGTAATGAGTAAAAATAACATTTTGTGTCCCTCGTGTGTGACTGTATACTTCTTGAAATTCTAGGTGAGACAAAAGATGTAGCAGTAACATGAAATTATCTTTTCTTTCATACGTTAGGATAAAGACTATAAAAGGTTGCGCTACCTGCAAAAGAGCAGCGCCAAAGATTTTCCGCTGAAGCCACATGAACAGAAACAAACTCTGCCTGAAGGAATCTGACGTTTGCCTCCATGAAATTTTGTTTTTCCAAGTTTTCTTTCCTTCTGTCCAACATATTTAACCTTTAAATACGACTCCATATACCTCAGAACTGTCCGTGGAGTAGGCAAGCCGCCCAGCAGGAAGTGAGCCGATGACTAAACTATCAGCGTTAAATAAATCTTCAATGGGATTTGATGAGATGATTTCATTATATTTGTACTGAGCTGTTTTAAACATTAAAACGTTGCCCTGAAATATCCCTGCTGTGGTTATTTTAATGGAAAAATATTTGTTTCTTACAATTTCTACAGCAATGAAATCTTCAGTATTTGTAACACGTTACAAAGGTTCACTTAACTACTTAGAAAGTGAAATACTTAACAGTTTAAATATAAAAGTACCTAAAATTTGGTATTTTTATACATTTGATTATTGCTGAACTAGTTGCTCTTTCCTTGTAGTCTTAATGAGCTCATCCAGGTGATGTTCTGTTTTCTGTACTGATTGTGCTCAGACCAGTAAGCTCAAGAAAAGTCCAGTTACAAACTCCAGGAAATCACGTAATGAGTTATCCAGGACAGAGAGGGAAAGTTTCTGCGAACAGAAATAATGCAAACTTCTCACCCACCTTCATCTGAGAACATTTGGCGAACAGTAATAAATAGTTTATTGGACCAGCTGTGGCTTATTCCAGGTAATTATGTCACCATTATGCAGCAGGCGAAGTGACTGAATAACACACAAACCAGGCTGGAAACATCATTTTCTTATTTATTTAACGCAAAATGGCGCACAGTGCCAATCCAACCAAAGTGTTTACTTCAGCTTCTTCTTGGGGCGAAGGTTGTTGGTGTGTCCGCACTTCTTCTTGCGGCAGTTCACAGCACGAGGGTGCAGACGGGCGTAGCACCTGGGAGGAAAAATGATCCGTTTTTCAACAATTCAAAGATGTAGATTTGAAAGATGTAGTTCTGTTAAGATCGCGTTAAAGTCAGAATATATTGCATCAAAAATCTATTAAATACAGAAAAACTTAGATGTGGAGGGCATTAAAATAAGGGAAAAACTAAAGTTATTTTAAGTTTAAGACTAAAGGTTATCTTAATATTCAGCTGTATAAATGCAAAATTGTTTAGTCTGAATATGGTGACTTAATTAAGAGCAATTTTGCACATAATGGCGCAAATTTCTGCACAGCTGGACTTACTTGCGGCAGATCATCTTGTCGCAGTTGTACTTCTGGGCCAGCTGTCTGAGTGACGGCTCGATGATGCCACCACGAAGACGGAGAACCAGGTGGAGGGTTGATTCTGGAACACAACAAAAACACATTTTTGTACCTCCAAGAGATTTCAAAACAACTTAAAATACTTATATGTCACATTTACAGGAGGGATATCAGATCTGCAGAAAGACTCATGCTTTCTAATGTTGCAACAACCTAATACTACAGATTATTTGCCATGGCTTATGAGGTCATGACTCTGTTTTAGTTCCTCTGTGCATTTTGGGATATTCAGGCCTCACCTTTCTGGATGTTGTAGTCTGACAGTGTGCGTCCATCTTCCAGCTGTTTTCCAGCAAAGATCAGACGCTGCTGATCTGGGGGAATACCTGCAAACACAAACAAATTACTTATTGACTGAGTCCCAACATTTTAAAATGTATAGAAATGTATGTAAACTAACCCTGATTAAAACACAGACTGAATATTCTGAGTTTTTTCACTTTTCCATTTTCATCAGAGATCTGTGATGGCATATTTACTTGCAGTATTTAATTTTTCAGTGCATGCACATTGATCCAATAAGCCCACAAACTAAAACACTGATGACAAAAATAATAGAACAAGATAAAGTCACAAATTAATCTGAACTAGTGAGCAAACTTTTTCTGTTGCTCCATAGGCAACAGGAGAAAAATGCATGGAAGAGTCCAAAATCTCTACACTTTGTGTTTTTAATCATACTTAACCCTGGAAAATAAGTAAATACCAAACATTTCTAAACCAATTTGTCACGTTCCTCACACCTCGCCATCAACTGAAAAGTCCCGACATGGAATGAGATGAAGCTGACCAAATCTACACACTGAACCACCTCAAAACCTGCAATCGTCCTGCAAGACAGTGGATTTTCCTTACTGTAAACTGTAAGGAAAAATACAAGGCTGCTAAAATAAAAGTGGCTTAGTAATAAGCCTGAAAGCAGATGCAGTACAGTGTGAGGCTGTAGGACAAACTTTTGGTTCATGGTTGCATTCTTGTTACAGATTTAAAGTTCACTACAAAGTAAACAATGCCAGATCATTTGGTACTTTCCATTGCCTTGGCTGTTAAGTAAATAAAATTGACAAACAAAATACCCCATTACACTGTAACTAATTTGACATTTTGGCCAAATCAAACAATGGACAGAAGACAATTTACTGACATTTGTGGTAAACTGAAAAAGCTTCAAGTTCCATTGAAAAATCTGATTTTTTTTGTGGTACTAAATCATGAGCTCAAATTGAGCAATAAGTTATCCCACACTTTGATGTCATTTAAACTTAAACAGATAAAAAAAAACAGTTTAACTCCTCTTCCAGATTAAGTAATTTGTTTAGAAACGTTGCCAACATATCTGTGATAATGATCGAGTAGAAAATAATGTAGATATTTTTCTCTCCGGCTGAGTGCGGTGAAGAGGCTAGGACTCACCTTCCTTATCTTGGATTTTTGCCTTGACATTTTCGATAGTGTCGCTGGGCTCAACCTCAAGGGTGATGGTCTTCCCCGTCAACGTTTTCACGAAGATCTGCATGTTTGCAGGCTGGAGGAAACAAACTCGGGTCAGATTTGGCGTATCGTTAGCTCTTTCAATGACGTCTCAAAGCTGCTACAGCATTCACATTATTCTCACACACAACCTACATAAACGCTAATCGTTATGCTGGTCATATTTTTGTTATCTAGGGCGAGCAGACTAATATGAAACGTAGCATTAGCCGTTAGCTCGGTGAACTCGTTGGAGGGCCGCGCCACATGCCTGTCGGTAACGTAAAATCTAAATACGGTAACGCTAATTCCGTACCTAAAACACTAATACTACTAACAAAACAGGACAGATTTTTAACTTAATAGACGACACAGCAGAAGTATTTTTTGTATAAAAGTGTTCACGACAGTTAAAAATCCTAAAATAAAACCCGAACAAACGTGTACCCACCCGGCCGCTAGCTGAGCCTCACCGAAAAGAGAGCGGAAGAAGATGCTGCTGATCTACGTCACTTCCGTTTTCCTGGTTGCACTGGAGAAAAAGACAGTATTTTTTTTTTCTTCCTACAAAACCGTTTTAATCTTTAGTCAACATTTCACCGCATCCATACATTTGGTTTTAAATTTTTGATATTTTTGTTATTATTTGCTATGATTTGAAATATTACTGAACTGAAACGGAATTTGACTGACCTCTGCTGTTGCCATGGAGAAATTGATTTTACGTGGCAGGGCAAATGTAGCTAGGTAGTACAGCTAGTAAAACTTGGATACAACTTCACTTATTTATTTTAGCCCCCTAGGTCGCTGTAAATTTGAAAATATTTTTTTACTATGTATATAGTTACTTTATTTTTCACATATTTTCAGGTATGGGTACGGTAAATGGCGTAAAATCTTTCTCAGCTTGTTTATTGAAAGGATGTCGTTATGCACGAATAAAGCACAACAAAATAAAAAAAAAATCTCCATGTCAAATGCCTTATAAAAGTAAAAAGAATTATCTACGTCCAAATGACACTGGTGAATTATCTCCCTTAAAAATGCAATCCCCCTTTCCCACTTCCAACTTACCCCGCAAAAAGTAAGAAGTAAAATTAAATTGTTGATGTAGAGTTAATTTTGTCATATTCAAGCCAGTTTTAATCACTAAACTGTCCATTGAAGGAATATACTTTTGATATTTACAATGAAGACTACTATAAATGCTGAAATTGATTTAAAAATGTTATGTATAATTTTTCCTTTGCTATCTCCAATAGGTTTTTTGTGCTTTAACTTTGTATTCTCTCAATTTCATTCTAATGAGATTATTTAAAAACTGTGGGAACGTCTCCTTAGGCCATTGAAGCATGAGCAAAGGTGCATTACATCATGTTGCATCATATTTGTCTTTCCTTTGCTTTAAAAGATTTTGCCACCTTCCTATTGCTACATGTCACTTTGTAGATTTACACACAATGAAAATGAACAGTTTTTGCTATTGTTTTCATTTTGACAGGTCATTTGACACCATGTCTTGAGTTTGTTTCTTTGCAGTAGCAGCAAACAACTTTATCATGTTCCACAGCACAGACGTTTCCACGGTGAGGCATCATAGCATTTTTTAAATGCTCTCAAACCACATAGCTTAAGCAAAGAAGCATTGCTCCAAGAAGGACCCTCTAAGATCTGCTGAGACAGGAATTAGCCTTATGCTAATGCAACTTACATATGGGTAGACTGAGACTTTCAGCTAGTAGGCTGCAGAACAGTATTCTCAGAGCATCAACAGCTTAGATACCACAAATACCTGAGGTAGGTGTCCCGCTGCATCGTTTTCCATGGATAGCCTGCAGCAGAATAACTCTAACATGTCTACAAACTTTCAGGCAAAGGGAGACTTTTACCATGGAGTCCCAGGGATTAACCCGCCATCAGCTATTTGTCAAAAAATTTAAACCAACAGACGCAACGATATTCAAGTCGGTGGAACATTTTCCTGAAACCATCACACATGCCTCTTATGTTCCACAACCTCTATCAAAATTAGTAAAATATGGAGCTAAATATTTAGGTATGTCACATTCTTTTTTTTATATTTGCCTTATGAATTCATACAGCTGCAGGAATTATTTTAATATTTACCAGATTTTGCCAAGATTTGCTTTTTATAAACAAGTTAAACATTGAACAGTGAACCTCTTAACTTACCTCGTAATGAGTAACACTACAATTATTCCAGTGAGGGTTTATTACTTGATCTTGTTGTCTGTAATGTTTAACAAACATCAAATCATGCTTTTGTTTTTTGTTTTTCCTCTGTAGGTATTCCAACAATAAAAGGAGATCCACGCACTTCCAACTATACCACCCAATACAAAGATGTTTATAAGAAACATCTTCTCCAGCGTGTGCAGCCTGTTGGAAAGGTACTTCACAAGATTTATGGCAAGAATAAAAACATTCAGTTCTGAGATAATTTAATGGGAGAACAGCTGACATTGTTTCAGAAACTCTCCTTAGCAGCACAGATAGCAGCGTTACCCAGAAATTCAACATTAGAAGTGTGTTAGATAAACTATCAAAGGAGCTTTTGGGTTTATTGATTAATTTGTATTTTGAGCACAATTTGTACATATGGATTGATAAAAATACACAAATAATAAAAAAAAAGAAAGTAGCTGTGATTTGATGCATTTTATTCGTTGTTCACCTAATTTGGTAATGTGGTCTCTATGAACTTCAAATGAAAAATCCAACATTTTTATGTTTACCTGCGATATAAGTATAACCCAGAAAACAGGTCCTCATTTGTCTCAACCAGTTTGAGAATTGTAAAAATAAATAGTAGAAAATTACCTTCAGGTCCAGCAGATGAGTGTCAGTTTGGAAATGTTTACACCAAGACGGCTTTTCGCAGTTTTCTCTTCAAATGGATGCGACAGTTTGTCTTCATTAGACACAAGTGTGACACATGTGACAGTTAGTTGTTGCAATATGAACTAACTAACTAACTAACTAACTAACTAACTAACTAACTAACTAACTAACTAACTAACTAACTAACTAACTATTTTTTTCTATACTAACTAACTTAGCTGCTTACTTACCTTTTCTTACTAACTAACTAACCTATTTTTCCTGGCTAACAAAATTACTTTTTTGCTTTCTCCCTAATTAACTAACGGACTTACTTTTTCCTTCCTTCTTTCCTTTCTGTCTTTCTTCCTTCCTCTTCTTCCTTCCTTCTTTCCTCTTTTCCTTCCTTCCTTTTTTTATTCCTTCCTTCCTTTTTTGTTTCTTTCTTTCTTTGCTTCCTTCCTTCTTCCCTTCCTTCCTTGTCTATCCTGGCAAATATTTGTGTATCCAGTAGCCCATAAAACATTGTTAGAACTAATTTGAGTTAGGAATCCACTATAAAATAACTAATTCAAGTTATTTTTACTGAAAGTTTTTTTGTTTGTTTTTCAGCATTACTCCATCATCGATATAGGTGATCCTGGGAAACGTCCAGAAACAAAGACAATGTACACAGCATCATACCCGGACCTCGATCTCAGCAGGTACGAAACTTTTCTCCACCTCTGGAAAGATTCTTTTAAATTACTCAGTTAATTTAAATGTGTTTATTCAACTAATTTTACTATCTTAAAATGTAGTAATCTGTCATTAGAAGACTTCAGTAATGCCTAGTATTTTTCACCTTAAGGTTTTTTATCCCAGATATAGAGAATAGTGAGCCTTAAAGGTTTACGCTGTCACGCAAACAACTGACAAAATTCACCAAAACTACTGTTTTAAGTGGTGAAACGTGGAGAGAGATGTTAAAACTTGAATACTAATAATTTTCAAGAAAGTAAAAAACCAGATTCAACAGTTGAAGGACATTTCTGAATGTGAAAGGATTAAAGTGCTCTCTTTTCACTCAGCAGTGAAGAAACTCAATAAACTGCTTCAGTTTGCAGCAGGGAGGATAAAGAACAGACTTTGGATCTCTAAAAAAAGATAATTGAGTCTGAAAAGTTAAGAGTTGTTCTGTTTCACATTCATGGCTGCATCAGTGCAAGAAGGACATCAATATCAGGAATTATCAGGTTCAGATTCTGAAAGAGGATTTCAAGGAGCAAGAGACATTATGTTGAAACGTGGATCAGTCCAAACTTTAGCCCCACAGAGGAAAATTAAAGGAGGACTGGAAAAAAATATTTTTAATGCAGTAACAAAAAGAAGTGAAAGAAAATAACATTTTGGTATGTTGCGCTGAAACACTGAAATCTTTCTACAAATGGTGGAAATTTACAGTTTGTTTGCGATATCACTGTGCATGGTTGTTTTCTTTATGGCCAGGCAACATTAAGTTATTGTAATTTTGAATCTTATTGTTGCTTTTTGAAAAATGTACATGATGTTGTATTTTTCTTGTTTGTAATTAACAAAAGAACAATTAAATAGTTTCCACAGAGAGCCGAAGAAGAAAGATACTAACGTGCTCATCCCAAGCGATGTCTTTAAAGGCTGCTGGACCTCAACCTTCAAAGATGACTTTAGAGCCCACAAAGTTGGTATGTTTTTAGTTATTATGAGTTTAGCTCTGTTAAAATGGCTTTTAGATATAATGATGCAGTTTAACAAAGATGAAAGTGAACCGGTGTTCTATCAGATCATCATACGCTGTCACAATAGCATACATGCAGCGAGCACGCATGCCTGCGCATGCGCTTTAAGAAGTCCGACCTTCAGAGGAGTTGTCAGTTCAGCGTACGCGACAAGTTACGACGAAAATAAGTCACAAACTGTGTCCGAATTCAGTTGGTGACTTATGTGTAGGCTGATTACGTCATAGCGTGGCGACAAGGCCTGTCCGAATTTGAAGTCTCCTTCACATGCGGCCTCCAAATGCGTCCTTCCTCTCCCCAGGTTTGATTTGAAGGATGGGTCCTTCACGGCCCACCATATCCCATAATTCATTGCGGGTCCCAACCGGGCGTTCAGGCAGAGCGACCATGGCGGTGAAAAGCGGCAAATTATTTTGTTATATTACACTTTAAGTGACACAACGTGATTTTGCAACGTTTTTAGGCGAGATTGTAAGTGTGTTAGTCTCAAATATCTGCTCGGTTCACCAAAACATAACCTGCTCTGACATTTTCGGACATGTCTGCTCCCGCTGCGTTAACAGCCAGCTGCCTACTGGCCGACGCTTCAGGTTCGGGATCCGGAGGAGAACGCCTGACTCCCGGCGCATTGTTATAAAAACTCCCGCTAGCTTTGCCCGATGAGTGGAAGTTGAACACCGATACTATTCAGACAGATAATATCTAGTTGTAAAATGTTTGGTTTACTAAAGTATTTTATTTATTCCTGAGCAAATCGGTTTGATTGATTAAAGTTAAGCCTTCAAACCTTCCTGGTAGAAATGTGCAATACATGTTTGAACATTTTACAATCAAACTAACATATTTCTTTTTACTATGGAACATTCTTTACTATAATAGGTGAAGGATAATACAGAAATCAGGAGTAATACAAGACTAAAAACAAACTTCAAGTCCGTTATTTTTAGGCCCGAGCAGCGAAGCGCTGCGAAGGCCTATTGTATCTGCTCTGTTTCTTAGTTATTATTATTTTTCCGCCACTTCGCGCTGCGATTTGGTGCCTTTAACATATTCAAAAACTCACCAAACTTGACCCAAAATTGTCCCCCGACGAAAATTTTC
>CAEGAE010034747.1:0-39318 GCA_903067095.1 Girardinus metallicus | reverse complement strand
GTGTAAATATGGGTTATTTGGTTAAGTTAGGCAAAAAAAAAGTCAGGTATATATAATATTCATGTTGTGATTGGCGTAGTTAGTTGTGATTTTGTGAGTAAATTTTATGTTTGTCATATTCTTAAGATATCTTTGGATGTGAACAGTATTGTGAGTAATGTTTTTTTAGTGAAGTAATTTCCCGCTAAATCTAGCTAGCTTACAGTTTTGGTCCAAAAATAGGACTTTAAAACTGGTTAAAGGCGACACAAGTTAAGAATGCTTGAAGGATATTGAGGATGTTATTTATATGATTCTTAGAAATTTTAAGAGCCTGCTTATTTTCTGCAGCCTCTATTGTTTTATTTTCTATAAAGAAAATGACAAGGGAGAATAAATTCTTTCATTTGTCATGACAGTGTCTTGTCTGCTAGTTACGTTTTTCTACTACATAAATCAGCATGGTGTATTAAATTCAGATATTTCGACATGTCCTAATATCATCATGGGTAATCTTTTTTTTTTTCTCTCTCATGAAAGCAATGCATGGTTCTATCTTTTGTATTTAAATGTAACAAATGGGCAAGTCATTTTGAGATTTTTGACTGTCCATTTCTTAAAAAGAAACACACTACTATGAAACTTGATGCTGTGCCACATGATTGTTTCTCAGGTACATCCAAGGAGGCTGGTTAAGTATAGATGCATGATGATCCTGGGGCTTGCTTTTAACCTACTAAATGTAGGTTTTCAGTGTGACTGGAAATCTACATCAGTATCATGATTAGGATTATCAGTAAATAATACACACTTTCACATTAAACCAAACACATAAGTAGTAGATCAGTGATACTAGACAAATATGTTTCTCAAGTACGTCTCAAACCTTAACATGCAGTTTTTATCATTTTTGTCTTAAATACCTCACTTTGCTTATGCTTTTTTTGTCACCTCTTTCCTCTCCTTTCTTTATTCATTTATCAGTCATGGCTGTGCAGAGCAGTTGATTGTCCATGCATATGCAACAATTTTCATTTTAAGCTTTTTTTATTTCCTTATGCTGATAACTTGCTCCACTAAAGCTCAAGAAGGAGAAGCATCACACGGCTGGTATTTCTTCTGATCTGCATTCTTTTCTATTCCCTTTCCTCCTTATATATTTAATTTATTTTGCTATTAATCCTGTAAGGTGTGAATCCTTTACTCTTTATTTTATCTCTTTACCAAGAATGCACAGAGTTTATACACATCCAGTAAATCACTCATGAAGATCATAACTTTGTTTCAACCTTGCTGAAGCAGAATGTGTAACAATTAAGCTTTTGCTTTTTATAGTCCATCTGACAGTCTAATGTTAACATAAATTTATGATCTTACTTTTACACATTTTATGTTATGGCCTTATTCCAAATTATGTTAAATAATTTCTTTCATCACAGTTCTACACACAAATACTTCATTATTTGAATGTGGGAAAAAAGATTTTGCCTTTTATACAAATATCTCCATAGCATTATGCTGCCACCACCATCCTCCACTCTAGGTATGAAGGCTCACCAACATTGATCTGTACTAATTTGTTGTGATCTAGAACATGAAGTTCTAATGAAATACATTGGGTATTATGGTTTTAACATGAAATTATAAAAATGTTCAGGGGATATGAATGCTTTTGTAAGGCTCTCCATGTGTTACAAGGAATCTTTTTAATCCCATATGGCATGTCACATATTGTCCTAGAGGCTAACCCCGCCCATGGCTTTGATTTGGTGAGTGAAAAGATAATTATTTCACCTTTCACTTGAAATTTATTATCAGAGGGAGAGAGAGACAGGTAAATGACAGGTAATTGCTTTTCAGAGTCAACACCAGTCTTCCTCCAATACACGAGAGCAAGTGGGGAGAGGTGAGGAATAGAAAAAGAGCTGGTGAGAACAGCGAGGCAGAAACGGAGTGGGATGAATGAGAAGGAAGGGCTAATTTCCATAATGAAAAGGTAATAATTTGTGGTGTTGGTGTTAGTTTCAGCCGAGTGTCTACGGCATGTCAGTTCCTTGCCCGAGGTCATTGTGTGGTACCAGCCATGCATACTAATTTGTTAACAAAACCTGCACGGCCTGCCCCTTCTCAAGAATGTCAGTTTCACCTTTCTCCCCTTTCCTCACTTCTTTCCGATTCAATCAACACCCACTCACTTTTCACTCATCATCCAGCTTCATCACTTCCTTTTCTTTCCCCACATTTCCTTAGCTTTTTATATGCTCTATGTGGCAATAACAAACAGAGCAATGAATTATGTGAGAGTGTGTGATCTCAAAGGCAAAAGAATATGATTTTATAGTTCCTCTGACTTGTCCTGTTTTTTTTATTGCAACATCGATAAAAGATCCTTCGTTCTCTTTGCACTTAACACACAGACACACACAATCCCTTCAACTCAGCAACATGAATGATTTAGGACAGTGCACATTGACTATCTGCCACCTGCCTTGGGCTCCGCTCAGGCCCACCTAGCTGCTGGCCCTGCATGTTAATGCCCAATGGATAGGGACTTGCATGTTAACATGCAGCAGGACACGAGGCAGGTTGACAGATTGACGGAGTAGACACTGTACTCCTCCACAGCTGGTTCAAAATGAGACACTGGGATGTCAAGGGAGCTCTACCTTCAATTTGCTTTTTTTTGCACGTGTTTAGCACAAGTTGCTTCCTATGAATGACTAAAATGCAGTAAAAATTCAAAGGCATTTAATCATGGTTGTTTCAGAATGGTATGGAAATGTCAAGCGAAAGCATAACATAAGTATTCTAGTCAAATGATAGATTTTGTCATTTCTCACAACAGAAACCTGTTTTAACAAATGCTTTTGGAAGGACTGGTAATGATTGCTGCTGTTGCTATGTGACTAATGGAAACTGGTTTGAAGTGCACTTCCCTTTTGCAAGCTAGAAGTTTGACTGTTTCTCTGCTCCCAGCACTGCGAGCCATCATGACATGCTAAGCCCTCATTGCTGCTGGAATTGAAGAGCAGCGTTGCTCTGGTTATGTTGTAAATGGAAAGGAAAAGGTCTTTGTGTTTGGTCACAACACAAACAGACTGAATCATAGAGGAATAGAACACACAGGGGCTGAAGGGTTTTAACTATAACTGCTGTTGCACATTTACATAAGGAAATGGCCTTAGTAAAACATTTTACACTCTTGATGATGACAGTAAGTTTTGCACTCATTCATATTTGACATGGACTGAAAATATAAGCCAAACTAGCAGTTTTGCTATACTCTATTTCAATTGTAAGATCGAAATTGAGTAACTGAAGCATATATACAAGGTGTATATATCTATAATTTTTTTTTTTTGATATATGGACATAGTGTGTTTATTTTCCCTATAAAACAAACAAAAAGTGATGAATCTGTCAAGTCTATTGTACATGTACCACAATCTCTGTGGTTTAGTAGACTTTTATCAACATTTATAATTATTCATGATCTAATGCAGTCAAATCGCCCACTCCCACCTACGGTAACAAAAGTAATTAAACACAAGATGTATAGATTAACATGATGCCCTTGAAACTGAGTGCATTTACATTTTTAACGTTTTTTTTTTTTTAACTATAAGTTGTGCATTCTTTTATCTTTTATGTTTATGGGTAAACATGGAAGTTGTGTGGACAATGAGCATTTCACTTAATTAAAACATTCACCACACAATCACTTCCATACATGTTCTTCTTATGTATGTATCGTTTTGCAGCGAACTAGTTCTTTACTCATTGGTTCTCTTGCCAAGCTGGTGTGTCTAAGGCTAATGTCTCGTCTTAGACAGCGATAGGAGGTAATTGAAATTCATTGTATGTATGTGGTCACTTTTTACCCATTAATTTTTGTTTCCATCTCACTTGCTTTTCTAAATAGACTAGTTTGCATGAAGAATACTAATGTGTAACTCGCAGTCAATTTTATGAGGTTGAGTACATTGCAGGCTTAGGGAAGGCTGTTCATGAATTTCAATTGAGATTTTCAATAATCAAGTTGGCATAATTTAAAAAGTTTGATTCATTTGACTTAGCATTAGTTGTTTTAAGTGACAAATGTTTTTTGGCAAATTTTAAGAGCATAATGTATCAAAGAAAAATTTTGTTTGTTTAAAATAAAACGAATACACCAGATAATAACATTGTTTAGAGAAAAAGATAATATAATATTTGTAGAGAAGGGAATTTTTAACCAAGAGTGAAAATTTAGAATGTTGGAAGGCATTGTGTTACTATTTGGTTTATGAAAACACAACCTCTCTAGATGAGGTTGTGTTTTCAGCATAATGGGGTTCTTGAATTTTACAACTCTTTATTCCATGTCTCAGTGGCAATGCAGCACAAATATTCTCCATCAATCCACATTCCTTTACCATGTTGGTATGTCTCTACTAGAAAATCAACAAAGACCGGACTGCTAAGGGATTTGATTGTTCTTATTTATGGGAGAATATTGTCAATTATATAACACTATAATTTCAAACAGATTGCACTGTGATATTTGTCAATGCCATTCTTGTAGAGGAAGCTAGCTGACTCATCAAAACGTCACTAACCCTTCACACCAGTTGATCAATGTTTAAATTTCCAGTTAATGTGTGTAAGTTGTCTCAGTCAGCAATGCCATGTCCCCTGTAAGTTAAGGCAGACATGCATGACTTCTAATTTGGACACATCTCATTGAAATGAACACTATGGTGTTTGACAAGACAGTGAGGGTGCAGTGGACAAGGCTGTGACGTTTTGTGATAGATTGTACATGACATTTTAACGAACAGTCTAAATGAAAAGATGACTGCAGTAAACGGTAAAGAACTTAATATTTAAATAAAAATAACACATTTGTGATTAACACTTTCTTGTGAGCAATGTTTTGAACACACGATCAGCAATAGAGAAAATTATATCATTTTGTGGTATTTCTGCAGATAAAAATGTCTTTAGGTATAAAGATTTGCAGAATACATCAATTTCTTGGCTACACAATTATCAGTACATAGTCATAGTCTCACAAGCAAATGCTTCTAGAAAGCTATTAACAAAAAGAATACTTTGTACACCAGTTACGTTAAGTAGGGCATCTTTGTTAAACAAAGTACAATAATTGCTTTCAATCATATTTTAAAATGTAGACGCGGTATGGATCAATGATGTACGGACCCAATACTTACAAAAAAGTTTAAACTGAAGTTGACCCAATATTTTTAATATCTTGGAAGATTTAGATTTTTAGTTATTCATTCAACCAGGAGGGCCAAGAAGTATCAAATAAAAATTAGATTTTTTGCACATTTTAAAAATGTTATGTTGAAATGAGGCACAATATATCGATATAAGAATTGGTATTGAACCCTTGTTATGTCCTTTTTGTTATATAACCAGGTTTCAATAGGTACATTATATGGAACATATTATTTTGCTCAGATGAATAATACAGTTTTTTATTTTTTTTTTTGTTATAAGACTTATTTTTAAATGAACTTTTTTGAATATTTATATATGGATCCATTATTCAGTTAAAAAAGAATTAAATTCGTAAGCCAAAAACTCATTTGTCATTTAAAAAAATTGATAGATTTTTTTCAGACTTTTAATCTTTACATTGAAAGAAAACTGATGGCAAACTTTATTAAAAAAAAAAATAACAGTTGTATTAATGTCTACAGAGTCCCCTAATTATGAATAACCCAAACTTTACATGGTATAGTATATTAGCACAACATTTGTTTTCCGAGGCTGCAGTGTAGAGTCTCTTAATGAAAAAAATAAAGCAAGTCTCTAAAACATTGAGTTGCCACTTATATGTTCATACTCCCTTGTGAGAGCGTACACTGACACAGGCATTCATAGACTATTGACTACCTGATATAAGTCATGTCCTTACAGCTGTTATGTGTAGCAGCTTAAGTTTTCTTAATTAAACTATATGACCTCTCTGGGATGATAAATCTAGTCATTTTGGACGAATTTCCCAAATGTCCTAGGATTCAGGGGCAGGAATAAAAATTGTTTACCATTTTAGATTGGGCAGCTGTCTTTTTCTCTTTTTTTTTTTTTTTGCATTATATGCTCACTACTATGCAGACATCAAATGGCCTGGGTACGTGGAAGAAAAAAATTATCAAAAGAGAGGGAGAAAGTTGAATATAGAAATACTTCCAGTGTTTTCTTGTTGGTCACCGAGGCATGGATAAATATTCTCCCAACAATAAGTGGAAGCGACAGAGATTGTCGGAGAGCATCCATCCTTCTCCGTCCTCTCCACCACTCTGCTCTTCTTTCCTCTTCTCTTGATCAAGGTCTATAGCAGTGTTTTTCAACCTTGGTCCTCAAGGCACACTGCCCTGCATGTTTTAGATATTTCCCTGTTTCAACACACCCCATTCAGATGATTGGAGTTGACCAAAAGCCTGTTAATCAGCCATCAATTGAAAACATGTGTGCTGAAGCCGGGAAATGCCTAAACCATGCAAGACAGTGTGCCTTGAGGACCAGGGTTGAAAAACACTGGTTTATAGTATTGTTAGAAAACAAAGGGCTATTTGCTTTTAAATAAGTTCATAAATTGCACCAACTAAGGAAAGGTAGTAGAAATTATTCATTTGACTCTTCTTTTGTTGGTGTCCTTTTTAGGTAGAAGTAAATAGTTAAAATGGTTGACTCTTGATTATAGAATATTCCCCTTTGTTTGTAGATATGGTCATTATAATGTGTAGTGTTTCTGTGAGCCCATTAACCCTGAGCCTTGCCCACACACAACAACCAAACCTACCCTATCCCCATTTGAGAATATTCATTTGGAGCAAAGGGGTGGCTCCTTTTTTTATTCTTGATTGCACTTGTTGGGAGCAAAGGCATGAACATTGACAATTCCCTTTTGACAGTTTGAAACTCAGTGTATATAGTCATGCTGAAGTCACTGTAGCATGTTAAGCTGTGGTTACAAATTATTAGCTGCAAGCAGTGTGGAAACAGAGCAAGTGGCTCTTGTTAGACATGGGGATTTGAAAACCTGCGTCTTGTCTACAGTGTTGAATGTATTCAAAGCTCAGTGGCTTCAGACCCCACTCCTCACAGGGATATTTATGGAGAATACATTGAACACCACACTGATTCCTTCCAGGACAAAAATGTTTCATTGAGAGGGCTGCACAGTGGTAGCACTGTTAACTTACAACAAGAAAGTCCTGAGTTCGAATCCCTGCCAGGGTCTTTCTGCTTGGACTTTGCATGTTCTCTTTATGCATTCTCAGAGTACTCAGGCTTCCTCCCACAGTTCAAAAATATGATTAAGTTAATTGGTCTCTCTAAAACTGTCCTTAAGTGAGACTGTGTGTGTATAGTTGTCTGTCCTGTGTCTCTCTGTTTTGCCCTTCGATGGACAAGCGACCTGTCCATAATCAAACTTGCCTCTCGCCCAACTACAACTAGAGATAGGCATCGGCCCTCCTTGTGACCCTGCAAGGATAAGCATGTTTAGATAATGGATGAATGGATATTGCATAGTATGCATAGTGCTTGTTCTAGTAAATCAGACAATGTCATTGAAATGATTACAGGTGATTATATGGATCCATCATTGCTCTTGGTAATCGGTTTTGTCAGTTGGTGGATAGACAGACGGCCATGCAGGGCACTCTGAGGGCAGCAGACGTTTCTGCCTCCCCTGGGTCAGTGATGAGGCACAGCCAACACAACAGGAGGCCAGCTGACACCTGGGTCACCCTAAGAGAGTCTGCTGTTCATCTAGCGTCTTTGTCTCACTTCACTTTTCAGCTCGCTCTCAATGGTCCTGAGGCCACTGTCTCACACACATAATATATATATGTGCACAGACTACTTTTATGTTTGTGTATTTATGGTTTCCTCCAAAATTGGAAGGCAGAAACAAGCTTGGGAGAGCAAATAATTGCAAATGTCAAAGCAATGGAGTATAAACTGTTAGCTTGCAGTGAGTGTTCATTATTTATCATATTGGTATCTGAAGCATGCTTGTGCAGAACCTGTAGATCACATTTAATATAGTAAGGATTTGACAACATTAAAAAGAAAGGATTAGATAACATTGTCGGAACATAAAGGTCTAATCGACTCCATAGGCGATAGTCCTGGGTATTGTTTGTCATATGCCACAATAAAGGTTAATTATAACTTTCAATGTGGAAAAAATGCCCACAAACTGGAATTTAGATATTCGTATACTCTTACAAGACCTAATGGCACAATGTACTGAAACACTACAATATTTTTCATAAAAGTAAATCTGCCTCCCTAATTGTGTACTAGTTACTGTCCGTATTTGACTTCCACTGGTCTAATCTATTGTTGTGGGCTCAGAAAAGCCACTTCTTCACTGTCCAGTCTCACTGTCCCCAGCTAATGTCTGGTTTCTTTTTACCCCAGTCCCAAGTATCTCCGTTAAGGTCTATTCCTCACCATTATGGGTGTAAATATGGGCAGAAAAGTGAGCAGGTCGCAAGCGAGTAGGAGCTGTGATGGACTCTCTGATCATCGTATGAGAAGCTCAGTAATAGAGAACCTAAAGCATGTGATTCTGATTGACTCAAATAAACCCAGATATCTCATTTTGTCTTACAGAAATTTACTGGTTGCCCAAATCTAATGAAAACAGTTCACACCAGTTTATTTGCTATACATGTAAACCTTTTGGACTTAGGTAATGCCATCAAAAAAATGTAACATGCAATATTTAGCGAGAACTTTATTAAAATAAATATTAAAATAAAGTTCCAAGCAAGAATAAAATACACATCGTGCCAAACTATTATGTAGTTCCAATGGCAAAAGCTTTAACTCCGACATAACTCTAACCAGAAGTTCCTGCTTTGTTGTTGCTGCCTGTTCTTCAGAGAAACATGCTGCTTGTAAGGCTGCTAAATCACGATCATTCTGCTCCAAATATTGCTGCGTGTTTTCTGGCTCTACTCATGATTAAATTCATAATTACACTTTTTCATACTGTACTGTTTTTTGATATCAGAATGCATGTCCGCTGCTCCACTGCTAAACATTGTGTGGAGTATTCTGTGACGTAAATCACAGGGCCAATCAACAAATGCAGTCTGCTGTCAATAAAATTGCTTGTGTGCAATACACTGCTTGTACTACCCCTGAAGTGCATACGAAAAACAGAGAAGTGCTGTTAATGGAGGTGAATTTGCCTGGGGCAGAAACGGTTAAAGCCACGCATGTGAAGAAGAGGCTTAAATGTGTGCATTATGCTTAACACTATGCCATGTCTGTTTGAGGCTCTTACACAGTGACAATAGACGCTAACCTCTAACAGCAACCTCCAATTTTTAAAGCATAGTCTTGATGCTGCATGTCATCATTACAATGGGAATTATTTCCTTATATATGATTGAAACCTAAGTAATTCTAAAAAGGTTTGGAAAGCTTAAAATGACTAACTTATACTCGATAGCCATTAGCAATGTTATGAGACCTCATTTCACAATTTGTCAATCACAGAAAGGCACTCTACTTGTCAAATTGAACTTTTTTGTACAAGGAGATATCCAGTTCCTGCCTTATTGTAACTTCATCTGTTGAGTTCTTATTTTGAATTAGGAAAGGAAGTAGCTCAAGAGTTGCACTGTTGTGTAACAAAGTTGGCTGATAGAGAGTGCTCAGTGGGCTGGCTGGCAGTGGCTGTGAAAATATTTCTACAGTGACTACAGATTCGTTAAAGCACAATTTGCGAATTCTGAAGCCTTTGCTCTCTCAAATGAGAAAAATAGTATAAATGCTTAGTGTCCTTAATTGCTAAATGTGTGTGTCCTCATTTTTATGGACAGAATATTGTGAATTGTGTTGTCTCATGAACCTTGGAGAAAGGCTCTGTCTATAATAATAGAATTCAGTGAGAAGCCAATTACCAGCAGTTGCCATTATTTTAGGCGTGGTTCCACCTCCTGCTGTTTTTGATTTAGACGCTGTCTTCAGCAGAGAGGGTAAAAAGAGATGCAGCTTTGATTGGAGCAGATGTGACATGGTTGTCGGGTGACCTACTTCTGTCCATATTATGAATTAAAATTGTATGATGGAGACTAGGGCAACTAATGAATGTTACATGTGAAGGTGGGGCCAAGTAAGTTTGTGAAGCAGGAAAGCAAAGGTTACAGGGATGTACTAAATGTGTATTTAGTTTTGTGTGCTTATGCATGGTGCTATTTGGATGAATGTGTGGATTATGTTTCTACATATCATTAAAAAGATACTGGTAGTCTAGAGAATAAGCACATGCAAGAAAGCTGACCTGCATACAGCCCACCAAGCCTAAACTGCTAATGGCCCTTTAATTGGCTGAGTGTTTTCTGGGAGGTAGCTGTAGACAGATGTTATCTTGTCCTTTTCTCTGTAGGAGGTGAGAGTAGAACTCTAATGGTTGGTGCATATGGAACTAAGACCCAGGGTGGAGACATGGCCTGCTGATCTGGCCCCTTTCAGCTGTTGAATTAGTTAGCGTGGGAAGAAGTATGACTGAAGGAAGATAAATTTCCACATTTTGTACCAGACACAATTTTTGCCTGCATCAGCAAACCTCCTGTCCACTGATGTGGACATAAAGTAACAGTGATGGTTACAGTATTTTGCTCTTATGGTCAGCTCAGGCTTTCAGTTGGATGTTGTATTTGATAAAAACACAGTGACTTCACACATAAAACATTGTTTGTCTGTCTTGGCACATATCCTTATTTCTCTGTCTTTGTGGCTCCTTCTTCCTAATATTTCCTCTCATTTTTTCCCTGCACTTGCTCCGACTCTCCTGCTCCCTCTGGCTCAGTGAGGCACAACTGTGTGTTGTGAAAGATCATATCCTCTTGACCTTGCTCCAGGAGCTCTGATATATTTCATCTACCATCGATTTTCTATCCTCTGTCATTTTTTTTATCACCCACTCCCTCTCTTGCATTGACATTTTTCTTCCTCTCCACAAAATCATTTTCATCTCATCCCATACAAACATACTAACAGAATTTGTATTAGTTGGAAAAAATTAAGGTAGGGGAGTAAAGGCAAAGGACAATATTACATTCTAAATCATTAAATCCTGAGGAATATTTCAGACAGAAAAAGAGTCAGAGAGGAAAACCAAATACCACCAACCCATAAACAAAAGGTGATAAGTTTTAGAGGAAAAGTTCAGATAAATTTAACATTTTTAGAGCAGTAGAGTTGTCAGTGGTGAAAGGGTAACAGCTAATCACCAGGATTTAGTTAATTTAGCAATCAAAGCTATATTTATAGACAGTGCAGTCTGAGCAGATATTCACAGTGCTAATTTATGCAAGGTATCATCTTTTAGGTTTTTTGCAGTCTTCTTTACTGAACAACCTCCATGTTACTATGCTACAGTAACTTTGGTTGATGCTAAGGGCTGTATCAGTCCATCAGGCCCAACTCAACAGTCTGTTGTATGTCTATTGAGACTTGGGGCAGTCAACCACCCAGTTGATTGGGCGATTTGAGCTTCAATTAATGTAGCTTTCTTAAAGTAACATGCATGCTCTTTGTCTGAGCGAACTTAACTGTGCTTTGTGAAAATTGTGATTATTGATATCTTTAAATATAGCATTGTATCATTTTCAGTTTGAGTTGTCTTAACAACTCAAACTGAGTTGTTAAGACAACTCGGGTAACTAGCTGTGAGCCTCCAGGCTTTTAAGGATTCGATTTACCACAAATTCAGTGCATTACCACACTTTTCTGTTACAGTTAAATGGACTGTTACCATTAGTAATTTTATACAGCCCCCTCTTAATTGAAAACATTTACTATCCCTTAAAGAAACAGCATATAAAGCAACCGTTTACTTTAACCTTCTGCAGTGATAGCAGCACTTTGCTTTGAGGTATTTTTAAACTCTTAGATGTCACCACCTGTGAGATTAAAGAAGATACACAAAGTTGGTGAATATTTTTGACCCTGATGCCCCTCATAATGCGTTCTGACTAACACAGTCTGTCCCATTAGCATCCATGCTGTCGGGGGGCAGGAGGTCAGCTTCAGTATTGGTGTAACGGTCAGGGTTCAGGGTTATTGATACGCAGACTGCGTAGGCATCATGTTTACTGTCCATAGAGGTGACTTAGCTTGTGACCTGCTGCCCTCTTGCATCTGGGTTTTTAGTGCAGAATGAATTTTACTTGTTTTTAAATGTTTTTCCTCAGCTGTCACTCAATTTCTTTAATCAGCTCTTATTGATGTGTCTATGCCTCATTAAAGAGGACAAGAGGGTATGAACATAGTAGAAAGATGGCAACACAAGAGCCGTCTCACAGAGGAATACAAAGGGCAGGGTATTTTCTGTCTGTTCATTTTATCAGTTTCCCTTATTTCTCCATTCTCCAACACACTATAAGAGCTGACATCCCTGCAGTGAATGACTCCCAGAGAGTCATACCTTTCCTTGCTCAAAAACATGACTACTGAAGAGGAAAGCACAGACTAGCATTAGCAAGAACAGGCTCCCTATTGATTTGGCGGCTTCATTGAAAACAGAGTTATGCAATTTCTTGCTTCAGCTTTCTCGCCATTAAAAGTAATTATTGTCTTAATTTACCATGATCAAAATTCAGGATGTGTGCGTGCACATGCATGTGGTTATGTAATCAGATGAATTCATGCTCTGATAGATATGTCTATTGCTAGGAGATTTTGACTGTTAATTATATTAGGATTGTTTCCAGCTATAAAAATAGATACTTACATAATTTTGTCTGTAGCTTATTTGTCTCTATCTTACCCTTTGTTTTCAATCTTAAGTTAAAAGGTTGAACTGGGTATGGAAAATAGATGGATGAATGGATAGAAGCATCCAATCTTTTTTCTATTTTGACATTTTGTTAAAATTAGTGATTGTTTTCTCTGCTTAAGATCTGTCTTTTGGACAGATCTCTAGATCTGTCCTAAAGATCCAAATCTAAGTTCTGGGTATGTTTAAGAATCCAATGTGCTTACCTGAATTCTTTTTGTAAAGTTCCACAGCCACATTTGTGAGGTTAAAATCCAGTACAATATGATCAACAAGTTTTATAAATGTGCTTTTAAAACAAACAAATCCTGCTGCTTAAATATGCTTACAACTTTTAAGCAAAGTTGTAATCATATAATGTTTGGATGCTAGAGGGGAACATGAACACATTCATGAACAACAGTGGCTCATAAAGAGACACTGTTCTAGGATCCAACAGGGGAACAGTTTGTTTGGAAGCAGACTTTTTTTAAGCAACACTTTTTTATAATTAAACTTTCTCTTATATTTTGAAATATTGCATAATTTTAAACTGTATTTAATGCTAGCTTCCTAGTACTCTAGCTTTTCTCAGACTTTATGTCCAAAAGATCCAAATCTAAGTTCTAGGTATATTTAAGAATCCAGAACAAGCAGAGATAAACAAATCCTGCTGCTTAAATATGCTTACAACTTATAAGCAAAGTAAATGTCACATTATGCTTATAAGCAACTGCAATTCCTACAGGAAAATGTAGGGAATTATAAACCAAATACAAACGTAAACTTAACCAACTTTAACCAAATAAAATTTCCAGCTTTAACAAACGAAAGTGCCTCACTTTACTGACAAGAAAAAACAAAATAAATAAACAGAGCTAAAGTGCAAGAAGTCACACTAATACCAAAACAACTGAGGGAAGACTTGCAAATAACAAGAAATAACTTAATGTGTAAAACTGCATTTTATACCTATGGTTTTAATGTGATACCAAAGTCTAGGATAGGCATCAAATTAGTTTTTATTTTCCAACTTCTGCTTAATTTTTCATAATTCCAAGTATACCATAGCAAACCAATTTTTTATCCTTTAAAATTTTCTCATTAAATACTTAATATAAAAAAATTGGACAGTAGAGTAGAAAATTACCTGAATTATGTAGGAATTATTCTTTTTGTAAAGTTCCACAGCCACATTTGTGAGGTAAAAATTCAGTACAATATGATCAATAAGTTTTATAAATGTGCTTTTAATTGCCCACGAGTAGCTAATGATGATCAAAATGCTTTTACACTCAACTATATTTTGTTCAGTTGGATGTTGTGGATGGTGTTCTGATTTACAAAGCTGGCCAATGCTAGGTTGCTTCTTCTCCGTGATGAAACTCTGGTTCATCATTCATATCAGAATAGTTTATTTTTGCAGTCCCAAATAATGGTTTGAACAGAATCTACTGTGGGAGCCTATTTTTCTGCTTGATAAACAAAGTTTGTTGCTTTGGAGTTGTAGTTATTAATGAACAATGCTATGCTGCAGTCAGGCCTTTATCAAACGGCTGTCTCTCTCAGGGAGTGCAGAGCTTCAGCTGAGTGGTTTACAAATCGCAGCCGACATGACATGCTTTCTGTTACAGCTCTTTCAGAGAGAGAAGTTCACTTATTGAACATTTTCACTTTTGGAAATTTGTTACAGAAAATGCACATATCACATGGTTTTTACATATTGTATTCAACAATTTAAACCACATGCTGTGCACCATTACCTTGGTCTGGATTGATGTGCTGTTCGATCTGAATGCCAACCTATGTTTGGACTTGATGAAAGGCTGTCATGCACTGTGGTCTGAATAGTGAATTAAAACCCATCAAATTTTAGGATAGAGGCTTGTTCCACCATCAAGATAGACAACAGTTTTCTCTCCTCTGATTTTTAACTATATTAGGCCAGTGTGAGTCCAAGTAAAATGTAGACCAACTCCTTTTCATTAAAAATGCAAACCAGTTGATGTATTATGTTTCTGAAGAAAATATTGCTTTCAGAGAGTAGGAAGACTTCACCAAACTAGTGTAACTGTGACTCATCACCCAATATAAAATGCTGCAATGTCTTAAACATTTTCTTAACCCACCTCTAAAAAGAAATAGATTCAACTCAGACCAAGTAAGCATCTTTCTTATGACCATATGAATCTTTAATTTAGGTTTTTTTTCTTTTTTTAAACATCTGAAGTGCAATAAATATTTTGAGTGATGATGTAAATTCACTATAGATCCAGCTGTTCTCCAGTATTTTTGACCAAATGGATGTACAATGCAGTGGGTGCCAATAGTGTCCACTTCTTCCACTGATATTTAATTTTTGAGATACACATCACAGCATCAGGATATAGACGTTGCAGCAGTGTTGGTAGCAACAGGAGGAATGTTAGCTGCCAATTTCTGTCAGTCTTACAATGTGCTTGTCAGTACAATTCGGTAAATGTTGCTCTATGTAGTGTTAAACACTTTCAAAGTTCAATATAATTTGAACAACATGGTTAAAATTCAGTCCAATCAATATTACTTCAGCAGTATGAATTAATTGTTTTTTTGTTTTTTTATCACAAGTAACTCTAACTGGTTCGTAAAAATATTTATAAAAGTGCTGAAATTGATGAGCTTGAAATATTCTAGATTTTTGCTTAAATATTTGCTTACACAGGTGAAAATGGTTTTATTAAATTGTTAAAAAAGTCACCAGGAAATGCACTGTAATGTTTTAAAAGCATTAAACATTGATCTGCGCTAAACTAAATGTTTACATATATGTGGTTTTAATTTTTTATTTTTTAAATGAAACTGTAACAAAGTTTCAGAATGACAGATAAACTGTTTTAAGTTTGTGCTGAAATTTCCTTTTAAAATTCTCTGAAAATCTCTGCTAAGGATCAAATTCGATGCGTCTGGCCCTATCTGACCCTGTCTATTTGATGAGAGTGAGCAGAGGATATGGTGGGAATGTTGACCTCATGTATTTTCATGGTTGACTTAAGCTTACCTGTCCCGGTGGAGGGGGAAAGGATTGTAAATTGCAGGCCATGACATTCTATTCCCTGTGTGCTCATGGTTGGCTGTGCTCATGGTTGGCATCTGGTGGACAACTTGTCCCACAGCTAACGTTGTCCACAACTCACTCAGCACTGAGACCAATGAAACCTTACTGTAAGCATTTGCATGTACAAGGAAATAAGTGTGACAATAGTTTTTAGATGACGTACAAGAATATAAAAAATAAGTTGTACATGTATGTTTTTAATAAGAATTCTACTTCTCGATAAATAATAAATAAACTCCCCAATATCTGATTTCCAAGAAATCAGATATTGTTACAATTAATCCTGAGAACACATGCGAAGAAAAGCCATTTTAACTAGAAAATATTTTAATTTACTCAAATTAGCTATATGACCAGAATGTTGGTTTGATTTAAAAAAAGTCACTTACTTGATTGCACATTGGAATGTGAATCCTTATTTTAAAACACAATGTATAGACTTATACAATGTGCTATGTAGGCAAAATATATTCAGTAAATGTAAGGGTTTTAAGTCTGTTATAACTCTTTTTTAGAATTGTATTTAAAATGCACATCGTGGCATGATCTTTAAATGTTTATATTTAATGAACATTGTGATTAAATCACATTTGTGTATTTTGCTTCTCATGTTTATAAATAAAAATATATTAGTTAATTATGGTAAAAAAAAATAAACCCACACAATTTTATAATCCCTCCCCTAAATTTAAACATGAAATGTTTGTTTGAAGTCTTTGTCTTTAGACCTTTACATTAACTATGCTTCTGGTCCCAATTTAGGTCAGGGAGCTTCTAAAAAATACTTAAGAGTCACAGAAACACAAAATATTTCTCAATAGTAAATTCTGGATTAGAAAAGTAATTAAAATATTCTTCTAACATAGCAGGGACAAAATGTCTGCAAAGGTGAAACAAACTGATGCAAGGGTTGTATAAAGGTCCTGCAGCAGACTCTCCCTTTTGGTGACCAATTGTTTTGGCTGCAAAAGGAAAAATAACAAATGACTTGTAGGAAAAATACTTCATTTAACGTTGTGGTATAAATCAAGATTAAGTCACAATGCAGACAAAATATGTTTGTTCATCTGGTAAAAATTATGGTGTGAAGTACTTGAAAGGAAAAAGGGAGATTTTTTAAATGTATGCACTTATATATGTATGTAAAATTAACTCCTGATAAAAGTTAGGTCCTATTAAGAGCTGGATATAACTACAGCCTAGTTGTCTGCTGAAGTGCTTTAAAATGCCATTGTTTGCAAATAAAATGAGATGACGAGAAGCGAATTGAACCGAATTGAATTGAACAGATTTTAACTGTTCTTGATCAACTGCTTGACCCTAATGCCCTTCTCTTTTTCTTTCTCTTTTTCTTGTAGGTGAGTACTGGGAACCTGGCTGTAGGCACCGTGGTCATAAGAAGCACTCACAGTATGCACTCATTCTTTTGTGTCTACTTCCACTTCGGAAATTTATCGTGATATTTGAGGGCATCTACACTTAACTTCCTTGAGTAATGGCTGATTATAGTTGCGGGAGGCACCATAGATAATCATTAGCCATATGCACTGTGTACTGGCATCGCTCAAGATTTAGAGTGCTGTCCGCGGTGCTGAAAACAAATCTATCGCTGCCAATACGTTTGCGCTCGGTTGTGTAATAGGTCTATTCTGTGTGCAAGAATCTGTGGGAGCATGTGACGATGTCTGCCCGTCCATCTTTACAGCATGCTTGTGTGTGTGAAGCGGTGTGTGTATGCGCGTGTAGCTCCATTATCTTTGCGTCTGAGCAGTTTTCCCATCCCATGCATCATCCACCCCCGTCTGTCTCCATGTCAGGCCTGATAACAGCTCCTATTGCCCACAGAGATGACTAATCAATAACACACAACCATGGGAACAACACCTTGCTGTCTGTGCACACACACTCAGAGCGGAAATATTGGCACACTGTCCGCAAACATTGCATTGACTGCTGTAGGCTAACAAAGAACCTGTTGTTCGAGATACCAAGAAGACTTCCACGACAACCCAGCCCTCCAATCCCCCACCATCACTATCACCGCAACTCCCACAACTGCTATGTACCTTTACATGAAAGGATGTGGAAATGCATGCGTTCAACAGATGTGCCAATCTGCCAACAGGCACAAAGTTAGTCACGTTTTATCAGCCTGACAGTATCACTGTGTGGTCCTCAGGATGTTTCTGCTTCCAAAGTGCCTTTTTCTCCTTGCATCATGCACGTGATTTGTTGTGTTACCTCCTTATCTACTCATGTTAGGCACTTTAATTCTTTTCTGCTACGACTCCTGTCAGCTTTCACAGAAGCTAAATCAGGAAAGCTAAATCTACTTGCTGATTTCATTTGATTTGATGCCCCTTACCTTCAATCAGTATCCCAGTCAGCCTCAGCAGAATAACTAAAGCCAGATGACAATAAATGCATAAAACCCTTAGAGAGAGTGATAACACACTCTCCCCTCTTTTTCTCTTCTAGTCTATTTTCTCCCACCTTTCAAGGAGGTGTGATTCCCACAGACAGACTAGCCTGTAGAAAAAGCTTGTCTGGTGCCCTGACTCCCCCTGAGGTGCCATTCTGACCCAATAACTCCTTCACTCCTCTCTTATGTTTCATTCACTCCCCTTTTCTGTTTCTTTCTTTCCCCTCTCATCCTCCACTCGGTCTCTGACACTCACTTTCTATCCCTCCGGTGGCCAGAATGCTGTAATTGAGTATTTTATTCAAGTCAATTAAAAGTGCAGTCCCAGTCGAAGACAAAACAAGTCGACGGAGCTGCTTTTTTCACTTCTTTTTCCTCGGGCTCCCTCATTTTTTATTCAGTCCACTCTTTATATCACTCAGTAGCTAAGAAAGCACGGGGTGTGTACTTTCATTTCATATGTGTCATTAAACTGTTTTGACATTGTTTACAATGTAATTTATCTTTCTGTATGACACTCTACCCCCTCCCCCAAAAGAAATCCTATTTAAATGGTAATTCAAACTTCCATTAAGTCGGGGTCTTTGTGAATGCCATACAGAAGTTAGTCTATTCCTGCATTTTGCCTCAGCAAACATCTGAGGCATGATTGTTTACTCCCAAAAAGCCAAATATTCATCAAACAGATAGATCAGCAATGCTGTCTGCAGTCCATTATGCTTTCCTATCCTCATTTACTGTTGTATCATGTTACTCACTGAAGTGATGAATCATATTCCTGAGTTCACAGGGATCATCTGTGATGCTAAAGCATTATGGTCAGACGCTATTTACCGTTGCTAATAGCTTTGTAATCAGCAGAAAGTTTCTCAGACATTTGGAAAAGCTGGTCCATCTCAGACACTGAGTGCAGTTTTGCTTACAAATTAACATGCAGATGTTGACACAAACTGAGCTACAATCACGTCAACTCAAAAGATCCCCCTCCTCTCATTTACTGAATTTTAATTAGGTTTGTGCAAAAATGAAAATATGGCAAAAGTGAAGGTGATGTTTTCATATGCAAATGAGGAATGGAAAGTGAGATTTCCTCTATTTGCTGAAGAAAAAAACAGAAGATTTATAGTGGCTGCTGGGCTAATTTTCTATAAATACTTTCATCAGCAAAACATTCACAGTATATTTACAAAAATGCAGCTGCTCCTCCACTTGGTCTCAGACATTCATTTTCGTTTTCCAGGTGAATCATGCTGACTTTTGTAGCAACGTTTTAACTGACAATTTTATGTAGATACCAGTTTTACTTATTTTTTTAAGTCATTTGATCAGGTGAATAGGTCAGTTTAGTTAATGTATGATGATAATTTGCTGATGGAGACAGGCCTAATTAAAGACTACGTTTCTTAGTAGTGCCCTGTGCTCACTGGAAGATTATTACTGAGATGGTAGCTGCACGGTATGCAGTGTGAGAAGTGGGTCATGTCTGCTGTATTTTTAAAAGCTTGATTTAATTTGGGCAAAGGGAAAGATTGCTATAAACTTCTTTGGTATATGTTTACTTTGCTTTATATTAGCTACATTGTTGTAAGTATATGTATGCTCCATTAAAGGACACTGGTCATTTTTTCCCTTTACCATTTCACATTTTAGTAGATTTGGTGGTTTTGTACCTAGGATTTTCAGGCCCAAATGAGTTAAGTGCTATACTCTTTTTATGATTTCCCAATAGTTCAAGAAATAAAAACAGAGATCAAAATCACAATGAATACAAATAGGGTGTTATAAAATAATCAACTTTAAAAAAAGCTAAGAATCTTCATGGTAGATGTCCCAAATTTGTGTTTTTATTTAAGCCAAAAGTAGTGTATCAGGGTACATACTTTTGATTATGTCTTTAAAAAAGTTTTTTGATTTACTTTGATTGGCTCTAATACAAAAATCCCCATTATTTTCTATTAATTAAATAAGGCAAAACAATGTAAAACAAGCCAGTTTTAATATGCGGTGAATTTATTTGTGCTTTTAAAATTAAATTATACGTGAAATTTGAAGCTTCTTCTCATTATTTATCACCATGCTTTATCAAAATGCATACAAAGGGAATTAGCCCGATGTGGAAATCTTAACTATATAGCTGTGAAGGATTTGTTTACAGGTAAAAAATGGAAGTTACAGGACACCTAAAACTATATAGAATAAATAATAATAATTAAAAAAATATATGACACAGACAGCATACAGACAGCAAGAGACAACTTATATGTTATATTCCTTCTGCCCACACTACTGGGGCTGGGAAAAAATTTCAGTGTTTGGGTTTGATTTAGGTTCAAATCTGCAAAGGAGGAATGGACCCAGAGTCTTGGTAACTTTTGCATTGTATGCTGCTGACATGGATGCTCCCGAGGGAAAACAAACACCACTTACTATTTGAATATTCTAGTCCATCAGTGAAACCATTAGTGGGTCATTCACACAGACAAAACCAGTTAACCATGAGGTGGGAAGAGTTCATTCTAGTGTTTACCAGCTGGTTCTGTACATTTGGCATATCAGTATGTGGTGGCTGCCTCATTTGAACTGTAAATAAAGGTTATTTATCTGAAGACTGGCATTTTAAAGGGCATTCCAAACCCTGCTGATGGCAAATTAAAGTTTTTTTTTTATGTATTTTATCCCATAAGCTGTTTATCTGTCTTGAATTAGCATGGACATGAAGCACAATGAGTAGTTGACATTTTAAGAGCTGTACTGTATAGCATTCTTTTACAGATTCAAACTCTTATTTCTGACATTTTGAGAGTGAATATTTTAAGATCTCTAAAAGGTGTTGGTGGTGTTGTATAAAAAGAGTTTTTTGTATAATATGTTTTATTATAGTTGATTCAGCTTTAAGCCCATGTATTTGTGCTGAATCATTTTAGTTTTTTCCAGTTCACCCACCTTCATTCTATTCAACTGAAGTATTAAAATAAATGATCAAGACTGGAAAAATATATTACATCAGTGGAAAAACATTGTGGTTTTACATGACAGGGCCAAATGTTGTCTACTTCCAAAGTAATTTAACTTTTAATAAAAATAAAGGAGAAAGTGCAGACATGACTGGCAATTGCTTGTAAAAAGTTAACTGTGGGGTGTGGCAGTGGTGCAGGGGTGAAGTGAGTGACCCTTAAGGCCTCACTCCTCCACGCAGCTGTTACGGGTTTGAGTTCTTTTGCCACATGTTTTCCCCCTCTCTCATAACCACTTTTTTTTTTTTTTAAGTTAAATGGTTATCTTTTTTTTCCCTAATGTATGTATTGACATTTAGATTAAAATATTGTGTTATCATTAAGGGAGAACATTGAAAGCATTGATTGTTTTAACTTGAAAAGTTTGCTCTTATAAAGGATACATTTTAGTCTGCTAAAGTAATAAAACCAAAATAAATGCATATGAAACAATAAAAAGTCCCCTGTGGCAGAGGTGTGTATCACTGCGTCAGTAGCATTACATCTGCATTTATTTAAAAGCAAGGCTTATTTGCATTATTTATATTAATGCAAATAAGCCTTTATTGTGACTGATTTCGTCACAATAAATGTTTTGAAAAAGTGATTTTTTTTTTAGCTATTTGCTTTACTTCTCTTTTAGACTGTTGATTGACTGGTCAATAGAACTTGTTTTTGTACCTATAAAAGTTGCTGATGTGTTTTATTTAATTTACATAGAAAGTGTTATTCATATACTGTTATTGTCAGCATATGACAACAACAACACAATTATGAATTACTATGGAACTAAATATTGTGACCAAGTACTGAAGATTAACTTTAAAATCTAGGAATGTTTGTCTTGTTCAACACTTAGTCATGTACACATAATAATGCATTTATTTTTATGAAATAACACATTTTTGATACTAGTAGAAAGTTAAAACTGTCAAAGCAACAAACAATGTGGATAAGAGTGGAATGGAAACGAAAAAAATGAATTGAACAAAAGAAAAAAGTTTTCTCTACCCTTTTAAGAATTATTTGTACTTATTTATTTGAAGAAACAGAAAAACTACATGGTAGCCCATTTTAGGTTATGTATCTAACCTCTTCCTGGCCAATCCTGTTATTGGTTTAATTAAGAAAGCGGGGTTTTATGATGGGTATTGACACAGAACTGGGTTAATGTAATTAATGTAACAGTAATACTAAGAAAGCAGGGGGTTAAAAAAGAGCTTCACAATATATCAAATCGCATTCATTATTGTAAGATCAGTGTTGGCAATTTTGAAGTTGCAAAGGATTTGAATCCTAATATTTAATAGGATACTATATTCAAATGTCATACATTCACACTTTGCATATTGATAACATATCCTTTAGCAAACCCAGTGGGCTTAATAAATTGCCCAGCTGAGAGGTGGTGTGACTCATGGTCTGTACTGCTACCTTGCTAACTTACTAACTACTAAATGTGTCAAGAATATCTCTGTTATATCCCTGAATGACAGTAACAGTCAATATTATATTGGGTAACTGTAGTAGGTACCATAAGCCAGGTTTATGTGCAAGTTCACATAAAACACCCATGAAAAGTAAAGACGAAAAGAATGGTTTCCGAAGTTAATATGATAATTTTTATACTTACAGAAGAAGCAATGTAAAACACAAAATCCTTTCACTAGTTTTTATACCAACATGTTTTTTTAATTATCAGCTTTCTAAGTGGTTGAAACTGAATGATTTATTTAGCATGTCTGCTCTTTTTTAGGAAAAAAAAAAAACACTTGCAGACAGAAGTATTTCCAGTTTGCTTCTCACAAAATTCTAAGAGATACTGATGACACCCCCTCCAACACTCCGCTATGCACTAAGATCTATCTTGAAAAAAAATATTGGATGTTAGCTGCACTTATGCTTTTGTTAATTTTGTACCTTATTACCTCACCACTTTTGGAGCAAGTTAGGTTTCTACAGTGAGTTTCCATGGTGATGCCCCCTGGTAAGGACTGAACCAGTTTTGCTGCACTGAAATCCCGGGGTTAAACTAGCAGCTACATTTCTAAGCCAGTAATACCACTTTATTTTATATATCCCAGGACACCTTAACTTTTGGTGAAATACTATCTCTCCTTTACACACGTATGCTGCTGAAGATCCTCAGTAGCCTTTATTAGTTTACTGTGATTGAGTTTTCCTTTGATATATTAGATTTTAGTTTGATTCATCAGTTTCCAGCTGAAAGCATCTTGGTCCTGACAAGTATTCTGTGACTTGACAGGACTGTGGTGTTGTTTTGGAGGAGCTGTCCTTCAGTCGACCACAAAAATATAATTTGCTTCCCCATAGAGCCACTGCTGACACTTTTGACAATTGTTAAGGGGGTAATTCAAGAGAGGCTTAATTTGAAAGCTGGCTGAGGAGCTTTGCACTTCCTTTCAAAGGTGTCTTGACTTTATAATGTTTTGGTCTATTTATTGTCTGCAAACCAGGCCAAGCACAAGTATACGTATTTATTATATGAGGAGAATTTTAGCTGTCAAATTGATATTCAAAATCATCTTAAGCGAACTCTTGTAGTTCAAACACAACTTTAGTAGAATGAATATGAATGGCAGTTCTGTCATTTTTAAACCATTAAAGTGTGCTTCTCACAAAATTCTAATGAGCACATATTCTTTCTCAAATCCAAACGCTCTAAGTTGGCACAGTAAGCACAGGACAGATACACTCAGATACCTTTGTCAGCTCAACTCAGCAGGATGTAATGATATTGATGACAGAAAGTCATCACGGAGGACATGTACCGCAGCAGGAAACGTCTTAGCTGAAGCATGCTCATTCTGTACTCATCAATTCTTTAGCAACCTGTAGTCACCTCCCACCAGCCCTCCCCCACCTGGGTACAGCAACATGCCTTACACCTTTGCTCTTTTTGCGTTTACTTTCCTTGTCTCTGTCGTAGACACAGACAATAACTTGCACTTTGTGAGACCGGTTGTATTTAAAATATTTCACTCATAACTGTGAGTGCGGATGAGTCCAAAATATATAGCACTATGATATGAAGGGGAAAACAAAAGCAGCATGCTTGTTTTGTTTTTGGTAAATGCAATATTATTTTATGGTGAATTATCCAACCAGTGTCAGCTGTGTGAAAATTTAAAGGTTGGTTAGGTTGCGGTATCCATGTCAAGAAGGACAGCAGGGTGACACAAAAGGTTTTCTTCTCGTTATATGATCTGCTTTTGAATATTTTACCTCAGCAAGAAACACAAGTACAAGGCATAGTATGAATCCATGTCTTAAAACCGCAAATAGAGTTCACTCTAAATTTTCAGCTAATGATTTTACATTAAGGTTCCAATTTTCAGATTTTTGTAAAGCTGACTTGCCAATACAAACTATGGAAGATACAGATTTCTCTTTGAGATCTATAGTTAATATTTAAGTATTAAGTACCTGTTAAGTCAAACATTTAACTGATTCAGAGTTTCCCCCAGAAGACTTGCCAAGCGCCATGGTAGTGGCGCTGACATCTTTTTTACACAGAAAAATAAAAAAAAAATGTTACCAAAAAAGTATTGTAAATATTGATTTTCCTGTAAGGTGCTATGATGGATTCACAGACAAGAAAAGTATGTGTCATGAGCATTGGCATGGCAGATCAATGTTTAGACAAGTCAACCTGAAGATTCTTGAATTCCAGTCATCATCTTGGTGATTGGAATTGGTGCCTCCCAACACCAGAGTAGCTGAGTTCAAACACAGCCTGCATGGTTTAAGACAAAAAGCACACTATGGCCCTTCTTTGTTATATTTTGCCATCTGCTCTATGTCACCACTGTCACAGTAGAGTGGACTCTACAGTTTCTTACATGAAACTGCTGAAATGTGCCATCAGATGCATTCTAAGTAAACAGCCCTCTACAACATGACTGCAGCACAGCCATAGCAAACACCTGCATGTTTTACTTACTCTCCACTGGTATGCATAACTCACGCGAAAAGTGACATTGCCTCATAAAAAGGATGCCTATAAGATCTATATGCAAAGAACGTTTTGGTGGAATGTTTGCATGCACATTGGATTTTATTGTCAGATGGAATTCTGGCTCAGTTGTCACAGGTCTTTACTGAAATACTTCAGGGAGTGTTGAAATTTTCCAGTTTTTTCTAGTCTCCTATAATGTAGACTCTTTTTAAAAAGAGGTGAAATTATTCATTATTATCTATTGGATGTGGTTGACAAGAGAATTTCTTAAATATATTTTTGAAAAATAAAACCAGAGCAGTAGTGATCAGCTTATCCCTTTGGGGTATTTATGTATAAAATATTAAGTTTGACAAAAAGATTTTCAGAAACTGACTTTTTAGTTTATTATCTAACCACAATCTTAATAATTTATTCTGATTAAGGAAAATGTCATCACCAAAAAAATGACAAAATATGAAACTTGAAAGGAATTGGAAACAAAAAGGCTTCCAATCTATCTTGTAATTGGTGTCTTGGGTCTTAATGAGACAACAAATTAAGGTAAAAATAAAATAAAATAAAAACTAAAGACTTTTTGATCTATGAAAGGAATGCTGTGACAAATTACCTTGTGTCTGATATGTTCCAGTTTGTGGACAATTTCATTGATAATACATAAATTGTAGATTAAACTACATTTTTAAAACAAAAATAATCTTAGAGGTAATATAAATAGGCATAAATATTTTAAAGCACATGCTTTAAAAGATTGCTGTTAGCTAAAAAAAATTAAAATGAAACAAAATATTAACCTTACTTTCATTTGATCTCACAGCGGTGTATTTGACTCTTTCCTGTCTGACCTAAACTGTGACCCTAAATGTAGGTATTTGTGGAGTTATTTTTATTTTTCACATATTTGCTGAATCTGTTACTATATTATGACAATATAGTATGAGATGGATAATCTGTGAAAAGATTGATCTCCTCCACCTAATCGCTGAGCTATTATTGCTGTCTGAAGAAATGCACTGCTCCAAAGTTGACCCAAATAAAAGCAACCAATCAGAGCCTGGAGGAGAGTCTTAGTACTGTCAGTCAATCTCATATACTCGCTGCTAAATGTACTAATGGTGGAGAAACAACTTACCGTTACACGAAAACCCTTTATTTGTTGTCATTGGTGGCAATGCTAATTAGCCTGAGTATTCATAGCAGGTTGTGTTAGCTGCAGTGTTACGGAGAGCAAGGAGGGTAGTGGCTCTGATTGGTTATTTCTAGACAGCACTGCTCTGGGAGAAGGCAGAGGAGTTTGATTTTTTTTTTCACAGCTTATCTGTCTCATTCCATACAGTCACAACATAGTAACAGTTTCAACAAATATGTGAAAGAATATATATATATATATTTTTTTTACAAAAGTTACACACTGCATCTTTAAGGGGTCTGAATTAATATATTTTAATGTAATATCCTATTGGGATTAATTCACTACTCAACATACGCAAATGCAAACCTCTTTTTATTTGGCCTAATTATTATTTTTTTTTATCTCTATTCCAATCTGACAGGTAAAAATTCCATAAATTTCCTCTAACCTTCCCTAATCTCTGTAGGTGTCCATGTCCCCTACTGAGCAGAAGAGAGTAAAGCTGTTCAACTGAATATACAAGTGAATTAACAACTCTACAGCCTGGCAGGTGTCTCATTAGAAATATATTAGGGCTGTTATCAGTAACCCAGCACTCCCTAAATGTCTATAGCTGTGTACACGTGTGTTTGAGACAGAGCCTTTCAAGAGGGGATAGAGAGTGTTTCTGTGTTTGTGTACGCACGACGCTGGTAATTGGAGCTGTGTTAATTCAGTGCAGCAGTGATGCAATCCAGAGACTGAATGTATTCATTTTCAGACCTCGCATTTATTTTTGGCATGAAGTGCCTCTCATGCAGCTGCATCTGAAAAGTGAAACGATTAAAAGTGCCCTGAAACTTTCCTGAGTCGGCAAGTGGCACATACTAATTAATATAGCACCAAATTAAAGGTCTGAGCTGTGACAAAAATTTGAGAAAAAGAGATTCAATCTGAAGACCAAATAATACTTCCACCATGAATAAGTCTATGAGCAACTTATTCCTCTGTAGATGTATCCATTAAAATGACAAAAAACAGCTTTAAATTATTTCTATCATAGAAGCCAAAAAGCGAGTGCAGAATTTACTGAAAGTTTGTAATTCATGACATATGTTATGCTTAACAGGTTCAATTTATGAACAAGATGTGTTAGTATTGTAGTGCACAAATTAAAGTGAAATATATTGGTACTGCTGTTAGAAATTAGTAGCTAGAATGTGCGAGGAGGGAATGTCAGCATAAAATATCCTTCTTCGGAGATAAATTGACGCCTTTGTAAATGTAACATGTATCATTAAGCATTCTTACCGGTTTCCTAATATATATAAGTGTTCTAGTATCTGTCGAAGTAGCAAAATCAAAATAGCAATAAATAGATGTTAGATAATTTTTCCTTGGAATGCACAGACATGAAAATTATGGGCCAATATTGATGTGCCATATTACCTTCGCTGGTATTGCCAAGAAACATTAATTAGAATGTTTTTTTCAAAGTATATGTCTATTTCTCCATCCTTTCGGCTCTATGGAAAGTGGAAAGGTGCTGTCATTGCTACTCAATTAAACACCCCATAATCCTCTGTTGCATTGTTTGGGCTGCCACATGCCCAAACAAAAAAAAAACACAAGGCCAACTCCCTCTCCACTCCATCCCAAAAAGACATATACAAGTAGTAACAAGATAGAAATAAACATTGATTATTAAATAAATATATTTCATATTTTTGTTTTAACTTCACTCATGGGATTGGCGTATCCCTAATTATCATTACCACCAACAATTAATATATCTTGTTTGTTTTTGTATTTTTGTTTAAATAAATTATTAAGTTAAGTGTTTTCATTTTCAATTTTACATTTAGCTTGGCGATATCTTCTAATCATATTTTTTTTTGCCAATTTCTTTTGTTTTTTTGTCTAACTAATTAAGCTTAATATCATCTGTAATATCATTTGTGGGCAATTTCAGATATCCTTGAACAGTTTCTTTGAATCCATAAGTGCTTTTTAATTCCCTTCTAATGCATTAGATCCACCTTTATTTTTGCAGATGATAGTTAGTTTTTTTCTGTCCAATTCCAGTAAAACTATTAGGGAGAGATACCAATGAAAGACTTTCAGTCTTGGATGTGGAAGCCAAAGACCTAATTAGGTCCTGTTTTGATGTTTGCGAGAGAATGTCTGGTGTTGTTAGCCTTCAACTGACCCACTCAGGAAATGTTTGAGGCCATGACTGCCGACCATGACCTCAGCGTTCCCACTATTTATCAGTGTGGAATGTTTTTGGGGGCCAAAATAAGTAAACATAAAAAAATATATATATATATAATGAATGATTTACATACTTCTTTAGAAATTCTGCTTCAAATTGAACATGCACCTAAATACATTTACATAAATTGTAAATCCATTTGCATCTGTGAATATACTACTTTTTGCCTCGTTTTACATCAGTTTTGGAGAATCATGATGGAACAAGAAGATAAAAACAGTGTGGATGCTGCTTTGTACACAAATAGATCAAAGAGTCTTTGCAGCAAAAACTATGTTCCACACAATTCTCACATATTTGTTCATTTTCAGTCATATTTCTTGGTTTCTTGTCTTAGTCGAACACAAAACATTTTTCTCACTATCTCATCTTTGGATTAAATTTAATTGTGGCTGCAGTCATTTTGAATCAGATTAAAAACAGAAAAGGTACGTGCACTATGTTGTGTAAAAACTGATAAATATTGGTACACAATGTTAACAGCAAAACTGTTATTACTGATTATTCTACTTTTTAGGTTATGTAGCTCTTACTGTCTGAAAGTAAAATCAGTTAAACTGTAGACTAATTACACTGAATGCCAATTTAGCAACAGTGGATACTATTTGTCAAAACTGTCGCTATGTCATGACAATAAAGTGTGAAACAGAATCTGTTAAAAAAATCAAGTTCCTCTGCTTTCTCCCTTTGCGACCATCAACATAATTCAACACTAACAAAACCTCCATGAATGTCCAGTGGATCGATTAAGAATATACGAGTGTTTGATGAGAATGAAATTATTTAAAAAAAACAGGTACACATTATTTGACAAGAGTGGTTGTAGTGATACATAAGCTGGCATGATAAGAATTTAGAAAAAGGAATGCTATTTCAGTAATGTTTTTCTCCCCTCATTTATCACTTATACAAACTTTTTTCCCTCAGTCTGTAGCTTTATTCTGTAATCACCTTGGGGACTAAAGGCAGTCACAAGGCTACTTTGAGGTTAACCTCCCACAAAAACACTGTGGATATTTTGGTCTCTTTTTTTTTTTTGCCCTGTCTGGACAGTTTCATAAAGTTTTCATGACATCATTAATAGTGCAACATGCTACCATTTAACACTGTTATAAATTAATGTCTTGAGAGGATTAATGTTTTTAATTTGGGCAAACATGAGTAAAATTTATCCTTCTGTGTGAGGTACATGCAGAATAAAGATCACAGACTTAAAAGGTACCAGTCTTACTTTTAACCATAGATGGTTCATGCTTTAGAACGGACCACATCTCTACACACACACTCCCTGTTGACCTGCTTAGAGAAATACATCACATGGAGAGTGTGTGTACCGCTCACATATGCACAGATGCATGCTTGCTTTCACCTTGTCAGCAGTTGCTCCAGATGTGTCTTGATTGGGAAAACATCCATTAAACACACTAGAGTGTCTTTGTACATAACGGTGCAGCTGCACACCGCGTGATGCGCTTTTTCAGACACACTCAGATGGAGCAGAGTTGTTGCACAGCAGCGTTGCCAGCAGGGTGAGCTGTGACTGGGGTGTTTGCTCATGGTTACGTAAAGACAGTCCTGAGAGGGATTAATGTGTTTACTGTGGGGAAGAGTAAGTATTTCCCAGTTACCAAAGGTCGCTTTGTTCGCTGAGGTGAGTTTGAGTGGCTAATGTTAGGTTATATGTCAATGACCCAAGTTAATGTGAATGCTCCTGTTTGGAACAAAAGTCTAAGCAAGGTTTTGTAGGTTCTTCTTTGTGGCTCATTAACTTTGCAATCATCACATTGGAGGAGATCAAGCTCCACTTTCCTTTTTTGACTTGAGACCGCTGCTTATTATCCACCCACTTTCATTCTCTGTCCAGTCTGTCTTCATTTTAACACAAAGTCAGAGCTGCTATTTTATGTAAGCTAAAATAGTCTTCTTAAAAATGTAATTAACATTTTTTCTTATTTCATTTACACAGTGCATAATCAGTGATCAACAGAGGGTAAATGCTGTCAGAAAACAATGAACTTTTTCTTTTAAAGGAAAAAAGAAAACAACCTTTTGTATATAATTTGGAGCTGCTGGCAGCTGACACTAACCCACAATTCATTTCATAAAATGCCAGATTCCCATCCACCCACTTGCGCTAGTTCTTTGAAACTCATCCACACAAAGACACAGATGTGTATCTCATCTTTTAGAATAAACACACTCTCATCCCCCTCCAAAATCTTGATCAGTATAATCAGTATGGAAACACATCATGAAGCTCTACTGGTGTTTCAATCCAAGAATATATTTCTGCTGTATGTGAATGAACATGTACTGGGCCATGTAGTGTACCTTCTATGAGACTTAAAGGCATACTTTGGCGTATTGAAATTTATGTTCTGTAAAGTTGTTATTTGAGTAAATAAAACTAATGAGTCTAATTAATGGTAAATGGACTGAACTTATATAGCGCTTTATCCATTTGTGACCACTCAAAGCGCTTTACACTAGAGTCACATTCACAAACGCTCACACATTCATACACCGATACCAGATCAGTAGGCAATTTGGGGTTAAGTGCCTTGCCCAAGGGCACATCGACATGGGGCACATCGACATGGAAGCTGGAATTGAACCTACAACCTTCCGATCACAAGACAACTACTCTTCCCACAGAGCCACAGTCGCCCCAATGTCCACATCATGGGGAAAAGTCAAGAGAAAGTCGTAGCCAGAGCCCTTTTCTTTGTTTATTTCAATGTTTTTATAATTATAATTTGTGGGTTACAAGTGTATGTTAGTGATTTACCCTCTGACAAGAAACCATTCTTAAAGTTGGAAGTTGTTGAAGCTATGTTTTTGTTTGTTTGTTTTTTCACTATAACAACTTCATTATATTGGTTGATGCACAGGATTGCATCAATCTGTTTGATCATCTAAGGCTCTTCAGTCTGTTCCAAGTCAACCAAAAGGAGAGGAAACTCATAACATTGGAATATCAAAGACATGGGTAAATGGGGGGCTACCATATCTTTTTTGTAATCTTATCCTGCCATTTGATTTTATTTATTTATTGTACATTAAGAATCAATCAGTTTACCATGTGGAAATTTCAGTATGGCATTAATATCATATTTTACGGACTATAAGCCGCTTTGAACCATGTGGCTTGCAGTCGTGTGCGACTTTTCTGTGGATTTTTCTTCAATAGCCACGGGACTCTTTAGCAGGAAGTGATTCATTGGAAGTCAAAATTGGAAATCAAAGAAGAATTTTCATTTAGAACAAGCACATGGTAGCAGCAGGCATGACGGAGAAATTTCTTCAATCTCAAAACGAGGAAACCACATGAAGACGTTCGTATGCTGCAGCTTTTAAGTTGAGGGCTATCAATCTGGCAGGACAGGAGGGAATACAGCCGCTGAACGAATCCATGGTTCGGCGTTGGAGACGGAGGTCTGTGTCCGTCTGCTTTGGAGATGGAGGGCTGCGTCCTTAGTAGCAGATTTAGCTTTCGGTTTTTCACAAGGAAGAAGCTGCATCCTTGTAAAACACCGAGAGCGGCGGAGATTTCAGCGGCTTTTAGCCTGATGCAGCTTTTATATGTATGTTTCCAGTTTTTTTTTTTTTTAAACTTTGTAGGTGCGGCTTATAGTCTCTTAACTCTTAAGATAATTAACCATTTACCAATTTAATCATATAGTAGGTGGTATCTTAAGTTTTTGTTTTTCAATCACATCTCTAAGTGAGCAGGAGATGAAGTGATTTTTTTTTCTTAAGTCACTGGTACAATATTTGAATTGCAGTTGTATTGTTTTTGTAGCAATGGTGCACATGTGCTGTTTGCTCGACATTCACCACTCTTTATGAGCTTTGGTCTGTGAGATCAATGTCAGGTGTGGGCGTTAAAGACAGTAATGACGAACTGTTAGATATACCATTGATAGAAATAGTCAGAGTGCATGCTATCTGGAATATCGAATATCCCATCTAAGCAGTTCCTTATTTTTATGATACTACATAGTAAAATATTAATGGTGATGATGAAAAAGTGCCACCAACATCCCCTATTCTCAAAACTTTGTTCTGTCTGAGTAATATAGAGAGGGAACAAGCATTTAGTTCTACCACAATCTCTATGCTCCCTTCAAAGCAGCAGAGACTTTCCATTTTAGTTGTAATGTGGTAAAAGCTATAAGCAATTTTGTTCTGCGCCCTGGACATAAATTAAACCTAATAAGTCCCAAAAATGTTTTTGTCAGAGAACATGGAGAACCAATTCTAAGAGCTTTTACGAGCACAAAAAAGTTGACAACAAATGCTAAACTGACAGTTTAAGTATATGATTCACAGATTTATGTCACCTGCTTTGTCACGGGAAGTTGGTACAAATCTTCCTTTTAGATGGCATCTCACCACGAGGACAGCATGTTTGAATTACCCCATTTTATAGTGAAATAAAAGCCAGCCTCAGTGTTGGACAGTCAAAATCTTGTAATAATCCCTGCTACATATCAGATGTAATATGTTAAAGATGGCTATACATTTTAACATTTACAAATGTTTTATTTATATTTAATCTCTGGAAATTAACTTTCTGTGACTAGGGAAAATCTAAATTTTTTGGAAGTTTTATTTTACTTTAAGTTTGTTAGTTGACTGTTACAAGAAAGATTAATGACCTATTACTTGTAGAATTGAGTGAGTGACTAACTAACCAGTGAGTGTTCATTAATAACTAATTCGAATTGAATAGTAACATTTCACTTGGCTGGTAATTAATAGTTAATTTGTGTTCTCCAAATAATATGCTACCTAATTGCTTTATACTAAATGGGAAGAAAATGCTAAACTATTTCAGGTAAAATAATATTCAGGTAAAAATAAAAAGAACAAGAACTTAAAAGATTATGTCAGTTTTATGATGTATTGTGCAGATGGCTTTTAACTTTTAGTTAGATAGAGGTGAAACAGATGAGCCTATAATTGTTCAATTTGTTTTGAATGTACTGTTAATCTCTTATGTTCACAATGTAACTTTTACCTCTGTTGCAGGTGAGTCTAATGTGTGGTGAATCCTCTTCTGTGAAGTCCTATGGATTTGTGAGTTGTTTTTACATCAGTTACTTGTGCATTAAACACAGATTCTCACTTAGGCTTGACTAAAAAAACCCCCGCAGGTTTCATGTTCCACAAGGTTTTATTTCAAGCTAAAATGAAAAGTTAAGCAGTATTTCATCACTCATCGCCAACAAAAGACATAAAATCAGCTTTGTTCATTATTGTCAGAATGATTTCGAAGGTCTACCACCATGGGCAGATCTATTCTGGAGCCCTTGAAAATGGATTCTTACCAAATAATAGGAGAGTCTATTTTGATTCTGTGAACACGGTTTCACAGGCGGAAACCTTTAAAATCATATTTTAAAGCACAAATGTTGACATCACAGCTGCAAATAAACCTGTGTACGTCCTCAGATACTCTTCTTGCATTTCTCTTACAGCCAATTTTATCATCCCAATAGCAAAAAATAAGCAATACGCTGATCCATTCATTCTTCTGTTTCTTCACCGAATCACTGACTTTCCCCAGGAGCTACACCTCTGTGGTGCAAGCTCTTTCAGGGGATGTTATGGTGTTAATTAAAATTGGTGCACATGTGAAAAATGCCCAAGTGTTTGACCTGAAAATAATTTTCAATTTCGATGTAATAAAAGGTGCTTTTCGAGCATGGGATAGCAATTTACATAAAAAAAAACAACCCTTACATAATGTACTTTTTATGAGAAAAGTGAAGTTTAACCTTTAGAAACTATTGTGCAAAGGCAGTAACATTTGCTCTTTAATGCTTTCATGCTTTTCTGGACAAGTGATAGCAATGTAAAGGCTTATTTTAATCAAATACTGTTGAAGGAATCAAAAAGCTGTTTGGTTTATATAAATATAATAGAAATATTCTTTATTGTCTTTCAGACTGGAAATTTAGGAACAGCAAAAATGTCGGTTGCTGTTGGTTTCCACACATCATACTCTTCCGTCCACTACAATTTTTTTTTCCTAATAGGAATGACTGTTTAGGCTAATTCACTTTTATGTACAGGGAATATTTCATTTCTTTTCACAACCATGCTATTGCATGAACACTGTTCCTGCTGTCTCTGGTAAAATCTTAGGGAACTAGTGATTTGTCCCAGCAGAACACTACAGAGAAAGTAACATGCGAACCTTCAGCAAAAGTCAAACTTTTATCCTGCTATAAGGTGCTTTTGTTGGATCACAAGGCAGGCAGTTTCACTATCCATAACAAGGCTGGAGTGCACTGAGCTCAAAATGTACCAATAGTCATGCATCTGGTTTGCATTAGCAGAGTGATACTCATCTGGGTTACATGTCTGCTGCTGCAGCGTAGACCACCCTTCTGTTTTCTTCTCTCTCTTTAAGTGGTTTCTGGAGATATTAACTACTGGTTTGGCTCATCATAAAACAGAACAGACAAAAGGCTCAAAAGCTATAAAACATTGCTGCCAAATTGTGAATAAACAAGCTAAAAATAGGGGTTATTTTCAAGATGTTGCCATGGTGGATAGTGGGTTTTTTCATTTGGAATACTTGTGATTCATTTGTGCAATATTTGACTTGTTCAGTAATTTTACTTATACTCAAACTTTTTCACATTTAGAGTCCACCTTTTACTGCAATTTCAGCTTTCTTTCTCTACCACCATTTGCATTTTGAGATTGTAATTTCTGCCAGTAGTTATTTGAAAATTGCTTAGACTCACTTAGATTGTATGCAGAATGTCTAGAACATCAATATTTGAGTCTTTCAACAGATTTTCAATCGGGTGTAGTTTTAGATTTTGATTTGGTCGTTTAAGCATATGCACATGAATACATAGGTTATATTTGCTAGCTGAATGACTTCTGATGGGACTTGCACTAAATGGCATTTAGTGATATTAGACCAATGGGTGATGAATAAGTATGAATGCCACACTTTTCACATTGTTGTTGTGACAAACATTAAAAAGCATGTATTACTTACTCATCCTTACTTCATTACATTAAATCTTGAAAAAATACAATGAAATTCATGGTGGTAGTGTGATAACGTGGAAAACTTCAAGGGCGTAAATACGTTTGTAAGGTAATTCATTGACAATTGTTGGATGCATTCAGCTCGCCTGAGGCTGTAGGACTTCTTCCTACTCAGCCCATATTTTGTAGTCTAATAGCAGAGAAACATTTGTCCTAACTTTGGGGTTATTTGACTCCAGTTTACAGAGTCTGGTAGATACAAAGTAAACATCTGCTCTTTAAAAACAACAATCACTAAAATGTGATTAGATTGCATTGCTGTGTGTGGCATTTCCTCTTTCTTTTCTTGTGAATATTGTCTCATTTTGGAGTGTTAACAATCTTTAGGTCAGAACAAGCCTAATCTCTTTTTACAAGAGCTGTCACATCACTTTAGATGCTGGTTCAGATTGGGAGCACACACACACTTACAGACAAAACCCACAGTTACTGCCCAAACCCACCCAAGCTTTTTCAAAGACCCACGCCCATGGAGCGGTTAGCTCATCTTGGCCCCACAGTATTAAAAAAGAAAAAAAAAAAATTGAACAACACATTTACAAGACCAAAATGAAGCCAAAATTTAAAGACGCCATTTGCTTAAAAAATGCTTTGCATAATCTCATCAAAATGTGTCCCTTACTGTTTTAGAGCTGTTGAAAAATAATTTCAGCTTGTACTCAGTCAAGCCAAAAGTGACGAACATACTTAAACTCACTCAGCTTTAATGACATGGAAATTTTACTTAAGAGTAATCTTGTATGTCAGTGTGCAAATTGAAACAAGCTCATTAAGTGTAGTGGACCACTCTTCAATCGGTATGTAAATCTAAAGGGGCTGTGATAGTTCCACACATTTCACAAATAGACACTTTATGGTCCTATTCTTCTTTTCACACGCCTCTTTTGATTCCCTGTGATTGAATCCTTGGATTTACAGATGAAGTTACATCAGTCTTAGAAAAGTAAATTACAAGTGTAAAGATGCTGTACTGTACATGTTGTTGGAGAGAAGAAAGGGACAGAAAATCAAGCAGAGAGGTGAAGAAAAATGTGTTTATTGCTCTTGAACATGTCTGTCACTGTATGCCTTGGGTTGACCTCAAACTATGAGAGACAACAAGCAGTTGCAGATTGCAGAAACCCACATCGCAGTACTTGTTGCTGAAACAGCCAACACAAACTCGGCCATCATCAGTTTATGTGTGCACTTCTGAATCATGACACATCTCATGATGGTGCAGCAGTTTGAGCTATTATCTTTTAAAAATGCCACAGAAGTGATTCCTTCTCTCCCAACAATGACTCATCCATCCACATACCATAGACAGGCTATTGAGCAAGCCATGCATCTTGTAGCTATTTTGGCTTAAGTGGTTTTACCTAAGCCCTATTGGAAGTGGTGACAAGCCAGTAACATAAATTGATAGGGAGGAATGATTGATAACTGTGTGCTTTTTTTTAATCGCAAAGTGCATGACTTTAGAGCATTAGGTTGGAATACAGTGCCTTGCAAAAGTGTACTCCTTGATTTTTTTTTTTTTCTCAAGCTTTCTCACATTGCTCTTCCGTTTAATTTATTAAAACAGAGCAGCACAGAGTACTGCATATTTTTGAAGTGGAAGGAAACTAAAACACGTTTTTCTTTTTTCTTTTTTGCACTAAAAATCTGAGACAATTGGCTTATAAATGTTAACAATTGCCTTACTTGTTTAGTCTTAAAGACACACTGCTGTAATTGCAGTGAAAGGTTATAAGTTGTGCCTTAGGAATTCACACTTCCATCCCCACACTTCCACCCCCCCCCCCACAAGTTTCCATTTTGTAAAAATGGGTGTGAATACTCTCACAAATCATTCAATATTTACATGTAAATATTTAAATTATCTTTATAAATATAAATTAAAAATAAAAAGTATTGCTGTAAATAGAAAAATAATTTAAAAAAAAGCTTACAGTGTCAATCATCAATCTTAACTTGAAAATCAAAGGACCTGTAGTTGAGTGAGATCAGCTTCATATTTCATTCTGTTGGTTGGTAATTTTAAAAATGTTTTTTCTGGCTTTATGTTTTTTAATATCCTATTAATATCCTACTTTGCATCTGTAGATAAAAATATTGTGTCACGGGAAGACATGCAGGAGTCCACAGCCTGTTCCCCTTCTCAGTTTTCCCAGAATGGTCCCCATATGTGTCCGAGATGAATAGCTGGAGATAAAAGTAGGGATTTCTGGTAGATGTGAAAAAAAAAGACAGAGTGGGTGGAAACTGTGGTCTGGGGTCTTGGCTCTGTTGCTGTTAAATATAGGGTTGAGAAACGCCACAAATTCAGTGTCCAACTTCTATATTAGATCATTCTGGGGGCTGACTGGCATGCAGTCATAGCAGCAAGAAACACACGGTTATTACTTGCACAAATAATTCCACCACATTGTTTTGCGTTATCTCTTTTAAAACGCACATGTTTTAAAACACACAGACAGTTCAGCACCACTGGAAAACAGGATAAGATCTCAAATTACATTGAACAGAAGAATTGGATTGTTGCTTTGCAGTATGAGATATATAACATCAACAGGCTATATATCCGTTTTCGCTTCACTGTATAATATCTTTATGACATGTTATCCTATGAGCCCCTGGCTTTATGCAAGCCAGATGTATTACTTTTAGTTTGGTCTAATGATTTTTCAGAGACTCTTTAAAGCTGCTGGTATTGTTTTTTTTATAAAAATGTTGTTTAGATATTTGTTGAAACTCTCACTATGCCCTAACAGTATAATATGAAACAAATAAAGTAGGAAAAAATCAATCTCCTCTGCCTCCTCCATGTGGTCCTATTACCTTCTGCACAAATACTCCGCTCCTGATCAGAAACATCCGATTAGAGCCAGGAGGAGTGTCTTAGTGCTGTCAATTATTCTTGTATATGCACTGCTCACACCTCCAGTTGCTCTCTGCTATGCTACAGTTTCTTCCCCAGAGCAGAGACTGCCTTGAATGCAGAAGCCAGTAAATATTGCAACCAATGGTGGCGGATAAACAGTTATACTCTAACATTAAGTTGTTACTCTGCATTAGCACAGTTGCAGCAAACCGGCAATCTTGAGGCTGTGCTGTGTGCATACAAGCTCAAACATTGATTTTGTTCTTCTGCTGTCTCCTGAATCACTGGGTGAGTTCGGGCGATTCTTGCTGTCCTCTGCCCCACCTGAGTCTATATTGCCCTACATGAAGAATGTAGAGTTTAGATTGAGGCGAAAAGGTTGATTACATTAGAGATTTCTATCAGGAGTCATTTGAAGTCTAGTTTAGAAACAAAGTGATGGTTTTTTAACTTTGAGGGTGACCCTCACATTGTGACATCCATTCATTGTCTCTCTGTGTGTATTTCATAGCTCTACAAGAAAACAGGAAAGAACAATAATCACACAGATTTTATCCGTGCTTCGGTTTTTCTGTATATCATCACAAAACGTGCCAACTTAAAAATTTCCAAAGGAAAGCTCTATTACTGGAACACAATTTGGGAAAATGTTTTTTTTTTTTTTTTTTTTTTTTTTTTTTTTTTTTTTTTTTTTTTTTTTTTTTTTTTTTTTTTTTTTTTTTT
>CAEGAE010034729.1:0-37438 GCA_903067095.1 Girardinus metallicus | reverse complement strand
ACTGGGGCGGGGGAGGGGTTGAGGGGGTAGGGGCGTCCAAAAAACCTCCCGACACACATCGTATAACAGGGAGTCTCTCTCCCCCCCCCCCCCCCACCCGCTCACACACATCGTTCAACCAGACAACCACAATCTAACTCTCCCTATTTGTAATCCATAGAAAATGTTTGGAAACCACTGGGGGGCCCAGGAGTAAAAGTTTGGGAACCACTGACTTAGAGAGACATTGGAATGACTGGTAGTGGAAAAATTACACAGTTCCTTAATTAAAATACATAAGTTTAACACCATTGACAATTAAAATAAAGTCTTCAAACATAAATAATACTCTCTAGTAGTTCATAAACCAGTGTGTTTAGAAGCCATCATTCCAACATGTTGTGCTTTATTGGATGAGATTACAACACAACTAATAAAATGATAAAGCATAAAGCAGCCTTTTAGTTGCTGACAGTTTTCTGACAGACCTATAGTTTGTAGTTTACAATTAGTTGGGTTGAAGTAACAATAAATTTACCAGACTTGTGAGAGTGATGTTGTATTGATCGCTCCACCCATCTCAGTCTAACTCAAATTAACAACTCCTACATCTAGATCTTAATCATTTAAGTAGAAAATCAAAGAAAAATCAATAATATAGCTTAACTAAACGATGGGGTGGCAGCAAGAAGACAAACCACTAAGTCTTCATTCCCAGTATAAATGGATCAGGTGAATGCCATGAATAAAGCAAGGTAAGCATTTAGTAATTATCACCTTGTAACTCTGATTACATGCCAAACTGTAAATGAAGCGGTTCTTAACAGCTTACACATTCTGAACAAAACATAACTGTGGAGAAAAACAGTTGTTTTATACCCTATTTTAGGGCAAAGTGACCAAAGATATTGTTCAAACTTTTGTTTTGACAGCAGGTTCAAAGAGCTGGGTGACCATTAAAATAGAAGGTATGCTTCTCTTGTCATGCAGTTTTTGACCTGCTCTTGTTAACCTTAAATGACAACCCGAAGGCGTTCCAAGTTGTCGTTAGACTGGTGAGACATGTCTGGAGGGATGTTAGTGACACAGACATATGATCTTATTCATTCCTGTTGGAGGGCATTGATGCTTGCCCAAGCTAAAGTCTTGCAGTAATATGAAAAAGTTCAGCTGTTTGCTAAAGGTTCCTGCAAGTGTCAGCTTTTCATTTTTGAACTATCTGTGTCTAAGCTCACAGATTCCACATATTCTGCACCTCTTTGTAAAGCAGAATGCTTTCCTCAAATAGTAAATGTCATTTTCTCGAGGTATGTCTCATAAACATTTGGAGCCAAAAGGTTCTCTGCTATCTTTGCACACAGACGAACAGTCTCGCGTGGGAAAACCATGTCCTCCGCCTCTGTCGTCTCCATCACAGAACTGTCCCCAAGGAGAAACTTCCTACAGAAAAACAAGGCGATTAGTAAAGCAACCTGCAACAGAAAATGACTCACCATGTGGTTTCAACACAGACACAAGCTTTTATAACAGCTGTTACTCTCTGCTGTCTGCAACACATAGCTAAATTTGTTTAATTTGTCACATAACTTGACATTTCCAAGAAAGTAAAGGTGTGTTCTTGTAATTGGGTAACAGAATTGAAGCAATCCAATCATGGCACTGCTAGTAAAAATAAAAAAATAAAAAATCTCTGAAGTAGAGACTTTCACACAAAGCCTGCATTGATATTAATCTTAACATATAGATAGAAGCAGTGCAGCTCTCAGCATGGATGGTGCTGATTAGGAAGGTAGAATTTCAGATCAACCTATCCAAACTCCAATCTCTGTTCAGGCAAAACACTACCACAGTTTTTTTTACTTTGATCTGTCTTCCTAAGATAGAAAGATAACGATGAGAAATACAACATGCTGCCACAGAACTTCTCAACTCCTCCTCCAAAGATCATATCCAGCATTGACTGTCTTTGCTGAAGCCTCACGGATCTGACAGGTGATAATTTACAATGTCAGCTTTAGAGCAGGGGACAAGTGTTAGCACAATCTCAATCCATTACATCTGCATGCCAGCGCATCCCTTTATGGCACTGAAGATACCGGCTCTAGTGCAAGGTGCAAGGCGTGCATTTCATCCCTGCTTGTCACCGTGTTATGAATTCTCTTCAAAAATGTCAGTGATAAGTGTGTTAAGATGCCCATGTTCCCTTGAACAGATGATAAATAACTACCGTGCTTTAAAACCTTAACAATATAAATCCAAAGTCTTCCCCCCATCCTAGTAAGTGATTCATGGCCTGCTGTTATATATAGCCATGACCGGTATTAAATGCATAAATAGCTGGGCTAATGCGGTACAGCTAAGTGTGAAATCATGCGTGCACACACCTGCTTGTTGTGCGGATGAGCTCTTCCTCCAGCATAATGGGTGCGATGCTTCAGCCACTGCCACCGCTGCCGCTGATGGCTCCTCAAGCAGGCTGTGCATTTGTGAGCCTGCTGTCAACTTTTATAACGCACACACTACTTGAAATCTGTGTTGCTACAAATGAACATTTGCATACAGAAATTGTTCAGGTTGATATTTTCCAGTCATTAGGGGCAGCGGTGTACGAGAAAAACAGAAACTGACAGAGCTACAAATATTATGTCAGTTTTGGTCTATTCAATGTTTTTATTTGCTGTGAAATTATTAAAAATGGCTGTTTATGAGAAATTCTTAAAAGGAATGGGACTGAAAGATCTTGAAACCAGGCTTTTACGTTGCCTGTGTATAAATATAAAACCTTTTTGTCTCAAACCCTCAGACAGAATCAGACTAAACATGTGTTGTTTTAGGTCAGTTAGGACTCAGAGAAATATTTTTATTTGCTGAATTCCAAAATAAAAGAAATATTTTGAAAATTAGTTTCCATAATTTTAGAAGTGTGTATACACTAAAATTACCCTGCCTTTAAATAATCAAAAGCACATTTTATAGCACATTAAGTAGCATGTTTTTGTTGAATGAATAACATTACAACATGACATAAAGCTAAAAAAAAAAAAAAAGATTTTTCATAATACTCCACCTTTAAATAATTCTATTGCTCCTTATTTTGCCACTCAACGAACAGAAATAATTTTGCTAATCTGAGCTGAGATTCTCTAAGAAAACTTTAGTCTGATTGAATGTCAGTGAAGGAAAAAAGCATTATGTATAGCTTTATACAACATAAATGTTTCAGCTGCATATAGCAACATAAACCACACAATTAAGCTGCTGTTACATACTCTGCTGTTATTTTTAAATAAAACAGCACTTTAAGGTCAACTCAATTAGCCTACATCCCTTCCCCAAATTGAAAACCTATTTGCGTTTGCTTTTCAATACCATGAAACCAGTCAGCTGTGGAGAATTTGTAATGTAGTCATGGGTGCCAAGGCTTGGATATTTCTTAATTACAACATAATTGATGGCTAATGTTTCGTGGCAGACAGAAGACCTGTTTTTAGTGGTGCAGCAATATGAGCAGAAGAGGCAGAACCTGACTGTGGCTGAGCAGCTAAAGTTATTATTTCATTATACGTTGGGACACACATGTGACTCCAATCGAGGTGCATAGCTATTGGCCTGGAAAATCACACAGAGACCGTGTTTACACGGCAATCGGCATTCAAAGTGCACGGGTCACGATCAGGAGATTAATCTAATTACCGTTATCATTATTTTATTATCTGATAAATTGGCTGTCTTGACAAATGCTCCCTGAGGATGTACATGTGGAAAATTAAAAAGTCCTGGTTCTGCTAGAATGAATAAATTAAAACTTCTTTCCAATTAAGCCTATACAGGAGCAAGGATATAATGAAATTAAATGTAAAAACTTTAGTGAGTTGGCAGACAGTTTTTTATGGGATGTTGAAGTGATGCGCTTTTGTGTATCTTGTTAGTGGAAGTAATAACAACAAATTAAGTTAGGTATTGTGATTTGGGAGCATCTAATGAAATGGTAAAACTCTTGAGCTTACTTTATTTTTTCACTTCTAAGTTTAAGCTCATTACTTCGTCCTCAAGTTTTCTATAGAAGCAGTGTTTTGACATTTCCTCCCATAGATAAGAAACTGTTTTGTCATATTAATGTAATCTTTGCTATTGCTGTGTTCATTTCCTACACAGCATTCACATTAATGTTACAAGGTAATAAGAACTATAATTAGACAGACTGTGACAAACTAGTAGTTAATAATTCAAAATATTTCTTTTTCTATCAGATTGAGATTGCTTACTCAAAACCTTGAGTAACCGCCTGAAACTTTCTGGCACTGTATTTTCCATTACAACTGTTTTTACATCCCATATGTTTCCCTGCATTTACCAAATACTTTTTGGGGTTTCCATGTTACTTTTCAGATGTTTTGTTGGTACTTACATTTCAGAAGCCAATGTTTACTTTTTAAAACTTTACTGAAACTTAATTAGTTCCTTTCTGGAATTTACTTAGTTCTTATTGTTTTCTTTCTCAAACCCTTTATCAAACCTCAAAGGATATGTACTTCAAAACAAATGTTTCCTTACCTATAAGATGTACATGACTGATAATTTAATTTGCTTGCATAGAGATGCACAAATGCTAATGTTATGAAAAGTTAAAGTTTCTAGGTACATCCTAAGCTCTACTGTTTGTCATTTGAGATGAGGAGATGTGTGAGCTAAATTAGTTAAACAACGGGAAGGTGAGAACGGGCAGGAATGGTTACATATTGAAAGGGATATTTGTTCGCCGTTTGACCCAAAACATAAATTATCTCAATAGAACGACACAACAAACCCAGTTTATGTTCACTTTTTTCGAGTTTGGTCAAAGGTACACAAATTGTTAAAGCTTCCACATCAGGTAGGGAAATTTGCACCTCTCTGGAATAGTCCTGCTATATGTATTGGTAAAACACCTGTGTTTTGGAAGCAGTGGCATTCACACGTTATATGCACCATTGGTGATTTGTATAAAGAAGGAAAATTCATGTCCTTCAACGAACTTACTCATACATTTAATCCGGAAGGTAGAGCGAATTTTTGGAAATATCTACAGATGAGACATAGTGTTACCTCAAAATTCAAAAAGATTGTAGGAAATGCGATATTGAACTATATCAGGATGCTGCGTGACCGACACACTACCTCGCAATTTTATAAGCTGATAAGTTATAATTTAAGTGGTGAATCGTCAAATATTAAATTTTATGGCAGAAAGATCTGGGAATAGATTATACAAAAGAAAAATGGTTGAGTGTATTGTCAGACAGTGGTAAATATGTGAAGGAGGCCAGACGTAAATTTATACTACATAGGTATTATCATACGCCTACTAGGCTACATAGAATGAAAATAATGTCAGACAATATGTGTTGGAAATGTAAGAAAGAGGTGGGCACATATTTGCATTGTTTTTGGGACTGCACTTGGTTTCACCATTTTGGACTACACTCTTGGAGGCTCTGGGGTATGGCTTGGCTCAGAGATCCCTCAGACTCCAGAACTGTGTTTATTGGGAGACAGGTCTCAAATGCCGAACACCCCAAAAGGAGCTTTTACAGTTGTGCTGGTCGCCTGTAGGATCATCTTAAGACATTGGAAGACCACAAAATGTCCCGAGCTAAATGAGTGGATTAAATCAATGACTGCCACAGCTTCATATGAAGCCATGCTCAATAACATGGAAGGGAACAGGGACATGGAATGGAAAAGGTTTTGGGACTCTGTGAAAAGGACTACGGCTTCTGTGTGATTTAGTTGGCTAAAGCTTCTTGTTTTTCCTGGACTAACTTTTTCCCAGATACTGTATGTTTTTGAATTAACACTGTAACATGCATATGTACAGCTGTACCCTGGGGAATGGGAAGTGACAGGGGGGAGGGTGCACCAGCCTTTTTCTGTTCGTGCTTTTGGTTTGTGTTTGTATTTTATGTGTGACAATATACAGGAAATCAATAAAATTTGAATTATAAAAAAGTTTCTAGGCACATTGAAACTGTGGTGAAGAGAAAGTTGTGCCTTGGTTCTTTCATTACCCAGGGAAGTGCTGGGCTGACGGAAAAAAAAAAAAAAAAGACTGATTGCTGATATTTTCTGCTTGCTGGGCTGCTGGGCTGGTATGTGACATGACATTAACCGAGGATGTTTACAGGTCATTTTGCGCTGATAGCAACTTTTACAGGAAACCTCTTAGAGAATAATAAGCTTGCTATAAAAAAGAGAAAATCACAAATAGGACAAGAACCACCAGAGAAACAACATTTCACTTTTATTGAGCTATAATGAACCCTGTGATAACTGCACAATTAACTCTGAGCTTGTTGTTGCTTCCTCTTAAAATGAGCTGTGTTTATTTCTTCTATGTTGTTTTTCTCCCCGCAGTGAGGGGCCTGTTAATGGTTTTGAGTGAATGTGTAAAATGAATGGAGACCTGTTGGCCTCACCTTAGCTACCGCACAGTAGCTTGACATAATAAGCAGTTAGTCACACCTCGGTGCCCTCTTTCATTCACTCTCCCCTACTGTATTTTGACCTCTGGATAGTCTGGCCTGTGGCACCTGGCGGAAAGCTGCTGACTGACAGCATGATTCATTGTTGTCCATAATAATTAGTTTAGCTCTGGCCAGTGTGATACCCAAGGGACAAGGGATAATGTTTGTAGCAGTGATTTATATAATGCACATTCACACATAAATGGAGGAGATGATGTGGCACTCTGCCCTATCATCCCGCACAGCCGTCTAGACAGGTTTCCCAGATGTTTTTATGAGATGCATCAAGAAACACTGCTGGAAGCAAGATGCGTCACACTGACAGCACTTCAAAAATGAACCCTACAGTCACACGGATTATTATATTTATTTATTTGTTTGTTTGTTTAAAGGCTTTATGCTTAGGCATTTGTTTGCAACATCACTAACTGAATCATCGCACATAAATATAGCAGAAACACCACAGAGAATGCTCAGATATAATTTAAACCTAAAGGAACTCAGTCCACAAATTTATCTGCGCGTCCCATAAAATAATAATACTTTCAGAATTTACACCTGTTTATATGAAGCGCTTCTTATTTTAAATGTTTTATCTCCGGAGGTACGTGATGTCCAGGAGGATACAGATACTTCTTATTCCTTTTTAATAAGCTGTAGAGAAGCCATGGATGCTATACTTGCAAATGATCTTGCTCGTTGTGGTGTTTCAAATGATAAATAATCAGAATGAGATGTACATAATCAGTTGCTGTGTTGGATGCTAATATGAGTGAAAATCCAAAACAATGCGGCATAATTAATGAAGCATATGCTGCCTTAGCAGTGTGACAGAAATGGAAATGGTTATTGAACCCACCAAATGTTATTCATTTTCTTATTGAATGTTGGAATGTATAAAGATATCTTTGATGAATGAGATGTGCAATGATTTAAAGAAAGTATCATTTAAACCCAGTGATAGTCAGTACTAACAAAGCACACAGTCCTTCTGATCACAAAGCAAAACTGACTGCAAGGACACAATGTGGTTCTCTTCATATGGCGAAAGGCCAAGACGCTTCACACTACATTCAGTCACTGACCTATTCATGCACACATTCACACACTGATGGTGGTGAGCTATTACACTGTAGCCACAGCTGCCCTGGGGCAGTCTGACATACACTGGTGTCTTGCTCAAGGACACAACAACTGATCACCAGAAGAGCAGTTACAAGATGAACTCCTACCATAATCTCTGCATAAAATATATCATTGCAAATATTTTTGGAAACCTTGTGGCTGACTTTGTGAATTATTCCAGATAAAACAAATTGTCTTCAAAAATTTAGTTTTCTTTCTAGAGAATTGATTTACAGTGTTAAAAGTATTAAGTTACACGTGTTTCACCTATTTTTTTTTTTCTTTTTGTTGTTAAAAATCATTCAGGATCTTGATAGTTTCTGCAGATTCTTCGGCAGTATGCATAAATAATCGAATGCATTGCACATTAACCATACCACTTGATTTTTTTAAGAAGTGTAAAAACAGAATTAAGGCTGATCAATGTGCTGTGCGTTAAAACCCAAAGGAAAAAGCAAACACAGGTCATACAATTAAAGGTAAAGTAAAACACCAATATATAAAATCTGCAACATTTAATAAAAAAAAAATCTGTATAGCATTTAATGTGATAAAGTGCAAAAATTCCTCAACTATTTTAAGTTTTTGCAAAATGTCCATGACAAGATCATAATTTTTCAGCAGTGGTTGCAGATTTGGATTGTGGGTGCTGCCTGGTAGCAGCAGCTGCAGCTTATTCTGCATTCAATTAGTCTTGGATGACGGAGCTCAGAGCTGAGTCTTACGTCACGGCCGAGTTGAGCTTGTTTATGCTTGCAAATCAGAAAATAGAGAGATTTGCCATTTGCTTTTTGTGCTAGCAGTGCAAGCTGATAATGTATTTCTATATGTTGTTGTCATAATGTTATTGCTAATCAACTAGTAGTGTCAAAACTTTGTCTGAACTTTGACCTTAAAAAGTATGTTTACAGCAGAAGACTTTGAACTGAGAAACATTGTATTTAGGAGTAAGTTGGTGCAGTAAGCCTAGAAAAATGCTGGACAATTATAAACTTTCTTGCAGAAAAGAAATGCAAAATTCCGATCTTTTGGGAAATATCTAGTTGTCTATTATGTATGTGACCTTCTCGGGGTGTTGCATGTTCTGGACTACTCTTTTCTCAACCAGACATTACCAAAGAAGCAATAGGCCAATGCTTTATCAGCAAAATCAAAATTTCTTACAAAGGTGTGTGTACACATGCAATGAGGCATGCACGAGCATTCTAGGCATGGATGTTGGTTTTAAGACTTTGTTTTGCTTAAATTTCTATGAATAGCTATTGTACATGTAGATATAGCAAAATAAGTAGTACAGGTATTACCTTTAAAGCAGAAGAGTTAATATTGTATTAGCTGTTGTTATTCCAAAACGTCATCAGAATATTCTTAAGAGTATCATATCCAGCTTATAGGGCTTTCAAAGAGGTTATAGTGATAAATTCTAGCTTATAACACTGGTTTTACTTTCCAACGGGCTCTTTGCACCTAAGGAGCTGACGTCACATCTGCATGAGCGAAAGACAAAGTTGTATTTCAGAAGCAAATAAACCAATACTACGAACATTGTTGTCTTCCAAATATAATGGGCTTTTAAGTTTTCATGGATTTCCAAGCAGTCTTGAATTAAGAAGACGGTGGCTTGTAAATATTTGTCGTTATCAGTTAAAGCTAACGCTGCACACCAAAGTTTGCAGCCTTCACTTCATTCTGGATCAGCTTCTTCAGCCTAAAACTACTGGGGGCAGACAGATGGTAAATAATGGAACTGTCCCTGTGTTAGTGAATCACTTCTGTATTCGCTGTTCCCAGAACACGGAAGCTGAAGTGCAAAGAGCCCATAGTACGAGAAATAGATGAAGCTGAGATTTGGCTTGTGCAAAATTAAGTTTTATTCATTACTGAAAACATGAAAGCAGAAAACAGTAGTGAATCCAACGAATGTAAATAATTTCCCAAAGATCAGATTACAAATTTGACACGAAGATCCAATTAGTATGCTAACTTGAATGTGAGCTTATTTTGCTACACTGTACAACTTATTTTAGAGGATTTTATATCGTAAAATACGTCAGAATTAGTTCATGTCTGATATGCAAATGTGGCTATAAATTTATAAGTGACAAACACTGAAAATGAAATATTTAGTTTCAATCTGTGTGGACTGCCTTTAGAACTGGGGAGGGAGAATAAGACTGCATAAACATTTCTTAGTAGAGAAAAGCACAGGATGTTTTAAAAAGAGTTCTTTTGTAAAGGAAATACATTTTCAATCTATAACCTTGGACTTTTTCTAATTGATTATTTTTTGATGTCTTTTTTTCCACAATGCAAAAATAATACTACCGACCTGCACAGTATGATGTCATTGTGATTCCCTAACCCTCCCCACTGTTATTTTTACAATGTAAAAGGAAGGAGTGGGAGAAAAAAGTGGAATAGAGCATACACACCATAATAAAAGTCCCATATGGATATGCGGAGAGCAGATACCTCTGCTGTCAAGACTGGTGTAATCAGCGTATTCATAAACTGACAATAGAGCAACAATAGAAGCAGCCACCTGAAGCGCTAGAAGTGGAAGAAGTTCAGCTCCTTAATTTTCAAGGACAAAGCAGCCATTTATGCCTTGTTCCACGGAGGGTGAATCTGACTTAAGCAATGAGACACTATCTGAATTCAATTTTGGATAGTGTAGCTCAAATGAAGTTACTCTGAGCTGAACTACTGTAAAACCTCTGCTGTGTTTTTTTTTTCTTACCATTATTTTCCAGGGCATAAACTGTGTGACAAACTGTAAATATATTAACATGCAAAGCAGAATATTTTTTCCAATCTATTTTTTAAATAATTTGTTTCGTGCAGGCAGAAGGAAGGGGTGATTACAGGGTTGGTTTCCTTCTGACAAGGCACTATGAGTGGAGGAAACAGGAATGAGAATGTAAGGAGATGGTGACAGCTTTGGCTTTTGATCAGAGGATCTGAGTGGCACTTCATGGCCAGCTGATGATGTGTGAGTGGAGTGACAGGAAGGGATCCATGCATACAGAAACAGAAGAGAGAAGCATTGTCACATCTGTTACTCACAGCCCTCACATCGGGACATTCACCAGCTGTACTCTGGTGCATGCATACATTTTCGAAATCACTTCCTATAAGACATTTATTTATAAACCATGTTGCAGCCATAAGCATGACTTGTTATCTGGAGCAATGTGAGAGATTTCAAATATAAATATTTTATAAAGATGTTTAATGAAGAAAAAATACTAAAGCTTAACACAGGAATTCAGGAAACATCATTTCACTTGTTTTGTTTAATGGCTCACAGCTGCTGCTTGTTTTAAAATTAGATTCACACAGATTTGGATTGTTTGGATATGCAGTAGTGTCATTGCCAGTTTCTGTTGTGTCTGGTTCTGCACTGCCTCATGTTCAAATAACAACTCAAAAACAAATTTTGGTCAAACACAATCACTGTCACGCTTCATAAAACCCACAACCACGGCCTCTACAACCAGCAAGCGGTGAGCTGACTTACAAAACAAGCCCTCAGATTCTAACCTGAGAGCCAGCTGAGATAAACAATTCTCCCATATGCCAATTTGAGCAGCTACTCTGTTACGTCCTACTCATAGCCATAAAAAGCGTTATCCACTCAGACGCTTAAAATATAGCATATTGGTGTATTTTTCTTTGCAGCTAAGTATTTCAATCAACTGGGTAAATAAAGTGTTATAAAATTCTCCCAACTCATAAATGAACGAGGTATGACAACTTGTTTTTCATCCTTCTCACATTTATTTTGGTTCTGATCACCATTTGGGACAAATGAGTCATACAAAACATGACAGACTGACCCCCAGTCAAACTAAAATAACTAAACAGGCCCCTGATGAGAGATATTCTACCTTGGAGTCATAAGCAGATTATGACCATAGCTTCTGTTTGAAAGGTTCCTTTTTTGGGGGAGAAATATTACAAAACTAACTAAAACTTGCATAACCATTACTTATACCTGACCACAGATGCAAATAACCACTTAATTTAATAACTTTTCAAAATAAAAGTAATTTCTGCCTTATTAATCAGCATGAATGGAAACAGGCCTCTGCACTCCAATTTCAACAAACAACCTAAGTACATTGTAAACTACGACAGCAATGAATGAAAGACTTTCTTTTACTTCTGAAGGTTGAACTGCAGAATAGTCATGCATCTGTCAAGGGCTTCATCAGTCACATTGTCAAAAGTTTTTACAGAATAACTTGTGATTTGTCCCTGAAAAATCACTGTGAACCTATTCCACAGTTACCAAATCAAAGTATTGGCTTACAAGCTGCCGTTCGTGTAGCTCAGACACTGAGAGAAAAACTATCTTCAGCTGCAGCAGTAAAGGATAAACATGTGCAGAGAGTGTGTTTATCAGTAATTCCAAAGTAGAAGCTATTTGGAGGAAATAAGAGTGTAACCTTCATCTTTTTTCTATGCCGCCATTAAACTGCTACTCCTGCTTTCAAAATTTGTTGGAAAGGACTTTTTGTCAATAAAGCTATCTGTTTTCTGGCAGCTGGACTCTATTTTGGAGAAGCATTGCTCGAAAGCCTCTTTTTTTGCCTTTTAAATATATTTCTTTCCTTGAAAGGTAATAGGACGACTGTAAAATTCATACACTTGAAATTATTTTAAACATTCCTAAACCAAATATGAGCCGCAGTCTTCATTTTTGGTATTCTTGTTTTATGAAATTCCATTAGAACTATCTGTGTATTGTTGGAATAGAAAAAACAGGACGTGTGTTACTTTGTTCCCTCAGGATATTTTCCTGGGTATTAACTGAGAGTTGAATTCCTTTACAAGAAGCCTTAGATTTTATGATGTGCCATTAGTTTAAAGTGTTTTATACACAGTTTGTGTGGGGAAAGACTTGGAACAGATTTGGAGGATCAGTAATGCAGAAAAAACAGAAACATAACTTGTAACCCGACTGTCTATTTTTTATATATATTTATAAATAAACAAGCAGCATAAAAAAATAAAGGTTGAATGTTATGTCCTTGGTTTTTCTATAAACTGGGCTATTAGTCTTCCTTCCCTGTCACTGTTTGACCTGACTCTCCCAGTATCTAGCATAATATCTAGTAAGCTGACACAAACCTGATCCATAAATCATAATGCAGGGCCATAGGGTTGAAGGTCAACCAGCACATCACTTTCTTTTAACAACCGCTATTGGAGGAAAATGTAGAAAATAGGGACAGATTGGCTGATTCTTTGAGGAGTTTCTGATTTACTCTGCTTCAGATAGGGAAAAACACAAAAGATAATAACATATTACAATTTCCTTAAACAAAATGTATTATGTGAACTCTCAAACAGTGGTATATCACTCCTCAATATTTACAACACATGGGGTAATTTAAAGTAAAAGACAGGAGTTGCATCTCTGCTGAGGCAGCTTCAAAGGGTATAACAAGATATTCTTGCTCAAGATCTTGTGATATCACAATCCACAAATATTTCTTGGTAAACTCTATATAGTTGTCCAATCCAGTCAGTAGATCTCATTTGGCGAAACATATCTGAGCTATTATCATGAGATTCAGATATGCAGGTGTGTGCCATCAGCTTGATACCATGTGACCATGTTTATTTAGAATTGAAAATAATAAATTTTTGGATTGCTCTGCTGGTTGATAAAGTTCAGTCTGGATGACTTTGTTACAGAAGCCATGAAGGAACCTTCAAGGTGTTTACATTTGTTGTGTGGGAGGGTTTTTGTTACTGCATAGAAAAGAGAAGTAAGTTGTTCTTCTTCCAATTTGGGAGCATCTAATTTGTAGATTCCTGTATGTGTAAGAGAAAAAGGCTATTGTAGAATTTTATCAAGACGACATTTGATAAAATTCAAAAACCATAATTACACAGCTCAAACCTTAAGATTTATGAAACCATTATGTGAAAATACACAGGAGATTATTCAATGCTTTTTGGCTTCTGGACAGGATAGACTGAGACAATAATTAAAAACACATTGATTAGGTATGAAATGATCACCAAGAAGGCATCTATGACTGATATTGATATTCTGCTATTATGTTCGATTTACCAATGTTTTATTTGATCTTTTTTTTTTATCCAATTACTCGATTAATTGTAAGAATAATTGATAGATTACTCGAGTACTAAAATATTTGTTTACAACAGCCCTAACTGGATGGTAAAGATGAAGGGTAGGGTTGTTTTACAGCACAGGCAATTTTTGGTAAGCTTACGTCAGTCACAGACTAACATTAACATGTGGATAAAATTGAAAAGCTCAACGCAGTCCTCCAGGAAACAATCGTTTCTCAACAGCTGAGAACCCAGACCCTCTGTTCAAAGCAAAGTGTAGTGCAACGGGCTGCTTTTTACCAGGGTAAAGTAGTGCTTCACAATAAAAAAGGAAGGTAATTATTTTCTTTAAAGAAATCAAGCAACAACTAGATAAAAGTGCAACTTCAAAAGTTAAAATATTGTAAAAAAATTTTATATATTTTTCTCAATCATTTCAAAAACTAAAACTGATATTTTCCATAGATTCATCACACAAACTCAAACATTTTAAACCCTTATTTTTGTAATTTTCATGATTACGGCTTGCAGATGATGAAAACCCAAAATTTGGTATTTCAGAAAATTTTAATTTTATATAAGATCAATTTAAAAAGTGTAGCATGAAATGATGACAAGAGATGTCAGTAACGGACCAAAATAGACTGTACTCACAACATTACTTGTTTTTAATTGATTTGCTCAATGTTGGAATGTGTCAGATTTCATCATTAAAACATCATCATTAAACCAGGTCCTGGTACTTTGGCAATATGAGCATGTGCCAAGTCAAGCTGAAAATGACATCAGCACCTCCAAAATGCTTGTCAGCAGAAGGCAGCATGAAGTCCCCTAAAATTTAATGGGAGGTGGCTTAGCTAAAGTACAGTGGACAAACACCAGACCATGGTTCACCATCAGTGACAAAGCTTAATGCTGGACACCAGTTTGAATTCATCTCTTCCAAATAAATTTCTGAATATACTTTCAACTGTACTGTTGTCCTCCAGGCAACAGTACAGTCCTTTTCCTTGCCAGCAGTCATGATGATTCTGATGTTTTCACTGGTACAGAAATGGTTTAACACAAGGACAGCAACACTTAGCCGATGCCCTGAAAATGTCTGATTATGGCAGCCTACCTGTTGAAGTACTTGTAGCAGATGCTTGTAAATCTTCTTCAAACACTTAAGGGGGCTTTGTATGAAACCTTCTTAGGGATTCCAATTTTCCATGTACTTGTGCAAATTTTTCCACCACAACTTTTCCTTCCTCTAAGCTTTCTACCCATGTACTTTGTGGATATCCAGCTTCTTTAGCATTAACCTTTGGCAGCAACGCTCCTCACTGAGTGTCAGCTGACTATCTGATGGCTAGCTGCCAGTCCTCCCCATGAGTATTGGGTTTTAAAGAACCTTTCCTTTTGGTCCTATGGGATGATTTAAGGTTCTGAGACACTACGTTTTTATGTTTTATTTGCTATGAGCCAAAATCATCGAACTTACTATAAGTAAACGATACCAACAATTATTCATAGTTTTTTAAAATTACATTACAAAAGTGGAACACGTTCAAGTATTCATTAGGATAGGTTACTTTTAATCAAAAGTTTGTTTGATTAAATACAGCTAAACAAGGAAGAAAAGTGAAAAGTTTCTATAAAGAAACTGACAAATGTATCAAACAGCACAATTCAGTCTCCTGACAGCCAGAGGCATCTAATTGTTGTAAATGTAAGAAGTGCTTAGTTTCTTCCTTCTCTTCCTAAAAGCCATGTGATGTTTGTGTGAATAGATGAAAGAATGAAAAAAAGAAATGGTTGCACCCAAATGGATGATAATCTGTGGCATATCTTCTAAAAGGACTTAAAGGTCATAAGACATAGAAGGAAAAATAAAGTACTAAATTTTATCCTGGCATAATTTGGGATCCATATCCTGGCTGGGACCTATATATCATGTATAAATAATTATTGAATCCCACTGGGATAAAAAAGTTCACATATAAACTATTCTTTTTGGTATTTGTTTCTCTTTGAGAAAGCGACACATCAGCTGGTGTCATTTCTGCACACACAGTTCACTCATCTTCTGCATTGTTCAGATGCCTCTTTAACTTTATGCCTCCCACAACAAGGCTATGCCAAAAGGAGACAAAGAGCACCTGCAGTTTTCGAGTGCGAAAGCTTTCAGATATAATAGAAACATTCACTTCCACCAAATAGAGCTGTTGCAGCTCCACAAGTCAAATGTCAGGTGTGAAATGTTGTATATTTAGCATCATAGGAATGTGAATGCAGCAGAATGGCGTTTTTTGCGACAGATTTATTTTTTAGTGTCTCAAGTGTATGATTGTTAGAAAGGCAAATAGACAGCAAAAGACATCCAATCAACATTTTAATTTGAAGCTACAGAAGCACATGTGCACAAAGGGAAATATTCCGAACTAAATTTGTCTCCGAATTATTGTTATGTTTCAGCTGCTTGTAGGCTAAAACATAATGTCAAGATAAAGGAAGAAAAGGATCAAACTGCAACCTTCACATTTTGTCAGATGAAAACATTGTTGCATATATAAACCTTCAGACAAAAAAAGTAAAAAAAAACAAAACAAAAAAAACAAAAAACAAAGAATGCATCCCAGATGAAAGGAAAAAGCAGTATTGTCTGGTGTGACAGGATAAAAAATCATCGTCTCTCACCGGCCTGGTAATCCTCAGGCGGATAATTAAAAAGTGTGTGCCACTGTCGGAAAAGGGAAAAAGAAAGATTAAAATAAATAAATAAGTAGGGGAGAAGGAAAGAGGCTCGGCGCACATCCCGGGGGGATCCATTAAAGAATGTTTTCTTGAATTGAGGTTAGGTGCATTGATCTCTGTCGAAGCTGGCACCGCTGAGAGTTAACACTCCCTGCCTGCGACGCTGACTCATTTCATACATTATTCCAATTAAATCACTGCAGCCTCGTTGGCTGCCTGCCTTTCTATTTTCTAGGAGCGAATGAATTGGCACCTGGCATACTAAATCCAGTGTCATGCAATATGACTTAAAGAGAGGCCAAAGGAGAGGGAGAAAACGGGGTGAAAAAGATGGTAATCTGTCTGTGGAAAGTATGGTAATAATTTAAACTCTAATGTGGTATTTTATCCACATTAGGGACACACAAGTTAGCTTAATATCGTACCCATGGAAGCTTTTTCACATTTTATCACATTCCAACCTCAAAACTTCAATTTATTTTATTGGGATTTTATGTCAGAGGAATACAAAATAGCTGAGAACAGAAAGTGGAGATGTTCCCCCTTTTTTTTTTTTTTTTTTACAAATTAAAATGTGAGAAATGTATTCTACATCTTTACTCTAATTCTCCAACATCACATTCAGTGCTACAAACTGCCTTCAGATGTCATCAGATTCTTAGTCCACCTCTGTTTAATTCAGAAATCCAGATGTTCTATAAGAATCAAAGAGGTTTATTAAACAATATTGGAGAATAGCACTGCAAAGTCCAAGCAACAGCCTAAAAATAAAATGGTTAGGCTTTAAAGTAAGATTTCAAGCTTTGAACATTTCACAATCTGTAATCTGAAAATTGCAAATGTATGGCTCAACTGTAAAACTACAAAGACAAACCCCAAAATTTATAGTTCAATTTGTACCCAAGAAGTTCAATTTATAGTCAAAAAGCCCATGATAATCATGGATGAGCTGAAAATATGTACCTCTATGTGTTTGAAAGAAATCCATAAGTTGCAGGCATAAGATGGTAGATCTCAAGGAATGTATCTTCCCCTGTCCCAAACATAATCCAGAGTTGCAGGAATTGGTATTCTGTGGTGGGATTTGAAAATAGACGTTTACAAATGCTCTCATTTAATCCCCCTGCTCTAAAGAGCTATTTTTAAAAGAAAAAAATTGTAAAAATGTGAAGTTACACTGTAGATTGATGGAAATTCCTTTATCTCTATTCTGTTCTACTCAATTCTTCAAGAGTTAGTCATCAGTTCATCCCAGCTGTAGGTTAGGGTTAGGGTTAAAAACAACATTGACTTCTGTTATTGTTTCCTGACCATGGAATGATTTCCCCCTCTATTTAAACTTTCATGAAACCTAAACAAACTGAGCTGCTAAGAGTCATAAAGGGCCCCCAAGGGCAAGGGAGATGTTGCACAAGAGAATCTGATATACTTTCCTTTTTTATCTTTTCTGAGATTTTATGTCATCCATAAAAACTAATATTAGACCTCAGCAGGCTGGTAAGCAAATAATGGTTTGGCTCCTTTCTGCCTCTGTTAGAGATGGTGTCATGTTCATGTTCACCATAAAGGACGTTTACGGCACTTTGATGGAAATACTGCCAGCCCAGAATGTTGTAGTTACTGTCCCTTGCTTGGAGCTTGCAAAACCAATCTGTTTCTCTGTGGCCCAGAGGCCTGGATGTATGTCCAATCAATTGTTATGTGGCTATATGATACAAATGGGGGAGGGAGGACAAAGAGTATAAAATGACGCTACATGTATAGAACAGCTGTTTCTGCAGTTATGGCAAAAGAAAAAGAATAAAAAAAACAGAAAAGAAACTGAATAAATATGTTAATCACAGTGAGGTATTGTAATTTCTTTACTTTAAAGACTTTGTCTTTTTTTGGAACATAAAATTGAAATATGATGCAGAAGAGGTCAAACAGTGTTACACTTCAGCCTTGTTTCATACTGTGTTACTTCTGTTATTCTCCTCCTTTCTCCCCACCCTGCTGTCTGCCCTGTGTCCAAGGAGCTGCGCTAATCTGCAGATAATCAGGCTCCGTAAGAGGATCAGCTTTCTATCTGTATTCTTTTGACACGAAGTCTGGCATCTCTCCAAAGCTCCAGTAGAACAATTTGCAATTTTCAAACCACTTCTTGATTACAAATGCTATGGAAAACATACCTGAACGACTTGCGGTTATCCACCGGACCTTAAATCTGGTCCTCTGAACACATCCACATGCATTTGCTCACCTACCTGTCTAACCTTTCCTGCAGCCAACACAAGAGCAAAGACAACCTGACAACATTTAGTCCTGTGACTACATCACACTCTTCACCCAAATCCTCCCCAAACCCTCCCAAAACCTAAGCAAGCCACCATGCTTTGCCACATAAGTCGCTGGATACTCACCTGACCCATCCTTACCAATCTCCTCTTCCTCTGTTCAGAAGCTGTGATCCACCAAGATTCAGTTTCACAATTATTATGAACAAGTTTCTTACCAGTATTTTTAAGTGCATCTGTGTTTTTGGATCAAACTAAATCTCAAAAATGACATTAGACGCTACCACTATTCAACTGGTATGTTTTATTTCAGTCACTGAGGTCCATGTAAGACAGAAAAACTATGTTGCTTTAACAACAAGCAGAAACTTCCAACTAGCAGTAAAATATCCAGAATGCTCAGATCCTGCCTTTCTAGCTTGTGCAGAGTAACAAGCACAGCAATTTTGCTTTCTTTAAACTTCACAGTCTCTGTGCAGAGTTGCAGTTGGAAATAAAATATATTTTTTCAGCCATTTCTAGTCTTGAAAAAATGAAACATTTCTGAAAACGGTGTCCTCGTCAACCTTTCCATCTTGTGGTTTTATTTTTCCAAAGAATTGGCATGCACATCTTTTCCACTTTGCTGCTGCCCTATATCCTCAGTATTTACCCTGCACTGTATGTAGGGTCGGTCTCAGACATTAGAAGGTCTTTAGAAATATCAGCTACTCCTACGTTTAAACAACTGTGCTGCTGACCGGGTCATCAGTACAAACAAATGTTAAAACGGGCCCAAATTACCAAAATAAACGCCTTTAAGGCAGAGGATTCAAAACTAAATAAATGCTCAAAAAGCCAAAATACTCACATAAAAATTAGCACAAGAAAAGAATCAATAAGTGCTTGTGCTCAGCAGTATTTAGTCACAGGACTGATTAGAATTTGTCCTCAGGGTGCAGTGAAGGTTTTCAAAAATGTCCCCACAAATCCACTGGGTAGTTGGGGTATTTCACTTTGAACCAGTGTTGGACCTATTAATCTCTAAGAAGTAATCTTTACAAATTGTAAATACTAATCTGAGAGATAAAAAATCACCAGAGTCATAAATCCTTTTACATTCAGAATATAAAGAATGTTGTTCTATAAATAAAAAGAATAAACAACAACAAAAAACGCTTGTATCTGCAGTCTTCAGTTTTGTCGAAGCACGTAAATTTCATTGTCAAACTGGCAGAAAAATGGGAGCATTAGCGCTGCTGCTCAATAACACACACACACACGCACACACACAAAAAACAAATTGTTTCAGGGTTTTTTTCCCCCACAGGAGTAATATGCAGCTAACTGACAAAGGGATTAAATTGCTTTTTCCAGCTTGTTTCTCTCACCTTACCACACCCCTCCACTTTGTGCAAGCAACAACGAAAACACACCAAGTGAACGCATATGCCACAGCAACGCGTAGTAATCAGATCAAGCTTTGCGATTGCAGGCAGAAAATGTATTTTCATGTTCCCTGTCAGACTATGGGGATGATATGAGAAGCGGCGTATATGCTGAGGCTCGGGTGCAAGCTCAGGTTAGTAGACCAGATCATCTCAACTTTGGCAGATGCACTTTGCGTAAATGTTATTTATCAAATAGCTTTTATTGATATGACTTCAGCAAGATGATGACGAGTGGCTGGACAGCACACATCAAACTGCCGTTCGTCTTGGTGAAAGGGGATTAAACGAAACATTTTCCTGTGAGGGGCGGTATGTTTTAAAGCGCCTTGCCATCAGGAATATCATTCAAACCCGAGTAAAGGGAATGAAATCAAGACATCTTTTGTGGAGCTGCCTCACGGTTATCTGATATATTATCTCATTTTTCTTCCTTTCTCTATCCCTGAAAAAGAGGCATTGATCTGGGGTGTTGAAATTATTGCACGACAGAAGAGAGCAAGAAAGGCAGGTACACAAACAACCCTGAATCATCTGGAAGGAGCAGCAGAATGGATCATTTGACTAACAAGCAGATTTTGAATGCACTTTTCTGTTGTCTTCATAGACACGCAGAACCTTCTGTTCACCTATTGATCGGTTGATGAATGACTCATACATTAGAATGAGAGGACAGAAAGGAGAAACAGACAGGAAAGACATGTCACAGTGCTGTAAATAAGAGCCCCCTGCAAACTCATTTTGTTTTGTATTATTTTGCCTTTTGTTAAATGCCTCAGATCAACAATGAGATTTTAATATCATAGATGCCCTCATTGGATACAAAAATGTTTTGAAAGAAATGTATTTATTAGAAGAAAATATTTTCAATCTGTGATTGAAAATATTTTTTGGGCAACAGTTAGACCTATTGGATCAACAAATTACTTAACCCTTGTGTTGTCTTGCTGGTCAAAAATGAACCATTACCATGTTTAGCTATAGAAAAAATACCCTAAACGATTTTTTTCCAACTTGAAATTTTATGACTTTTCTGAAATTGACCCCGTCATTAGAAAAAGTGATTCTTTGTTTTTGTTTATATTTCAATGGGGGTGTACACCACTAGGATTGTCTTATGGGTCATTTTGGACTTGTGAATTATAAAAGCATTTAAACACCAGAAAAAGAGTTCGAAGGCCACACATAAACTCTCTCTAATACACACATACACACCCCCACCCTATCCCACACCCACACACCTGCACACCCCCGCATGCACACGTATCAAAGAAACTGGATTGATGTACAAATTGAACTTGCATTTGACCTGCACCTCTACTCTCAATCTGCAACCAACCCCTCACATCACACACGTTCCCAAACACAACAAAAAACAATGTCAGACATAATAAAAACAAATTAGGTATAGAGAATATGAAGGTATGCTGAATCTGAGAACCACTAGTTGGTTCCTTACCGAAGCCATGAGTAAATGTTTTCCTGACGCCATGAATAGTCGTTTGCTACGTTGTATGTGTGCACATATTGTCCTACATGGGATGAGACGCATAAGAAGTTGTACCTCTTATGTTGAACAAATTCTTGTGCTGAAGATGTTCAACGTAAGAGAATCTTCATATGGTGAAGAACATCTTCACACTATAAAGATTTTCTTGAACATTTTGTATTCCATGTGGGATGTTCTTCATCTTATGTTCAACGTGGGTTAGGAAGGATAGGATGATCTTCGTCTTACGTTGAAGATTTTCATCATGAAAGCATCTTTATAAGATGAAGAACATCTCCATCTGTCATGTTTGGTTTTAGGTTTCTAACCCACATGCAGAACAAAATTCAGGAGAAGAATAATTAGTTCAATTAGGTTTATTTTCAGACAGGTTAGTAAATGACAGGATGAAAACAGATCCTTGGGAGGTGCGTCAGTGCACTGGGAAGAACAACGGAGCAGAAGGTGAGTTTGAGGTAATCGTAAATGACAGTTGTTTCCAGAATGTGATTACTTTTTACTTGTTTGCGATTGAATGTGGCCAAGGGGGGTTGGGAAACTGTAGGTTCCGGGTTTCTGATCCTTTGTGGGTTTTCACAGCTTGGTCCAAGATCCAGAGGGTGTTTTCATGGAGTGGAGACTGGTGGTTGGAGCGGAGGCTGCGGTGGAGGGCGGACAGGTTAGAGGGACTTGAAGAAACCCAGAGGAGTGGGGGGAACTGCCCGCTGGAGTAGCAGGAACGAATGGAAGTCTTCAGCGGAGGAAGGTGAATATGGGCTCGGGCAACCAATGGGTATCGATCCACGGCATCACGAGGGAGACTGAGAGAACAGACCAGATCTGGGTTCACAGGAATCACCTGAAAGGAGTCAAACAACAAGGAGGCATAACTAGGAGATCACTAGAAAGTGTACTCAAACAAAACTCAGGAGGGCTCGAGGCTACCATAGCTGGCTAACACTCAAGCTTCAAGGTACTGGCAGTCGGCTTCTTTTAAGCAGCAGGTAACGAGGTGCTTGATCACTGGTGTGAACGGTGACGTCAGCCATCCAGCCCTCCTGTGGCCGCCTCCAGGTCTCCATCTGCTGGTTGCTGGGGAACACAGCAAGCAAAGAAAAAGAAAACCCACAAAGAACCAAAAAAAACCCCGATCCTAATACCATCTCATGGGGTTGTTCTTCATCTTAAGTTCAATGTGGGGTGGGAAGGATAGGATGTTTTTCGGCTTATGTTGAAGATGTTCAACATAAGAACATCTTATAAGTTCAACACCTTATGTTGAACAGAAGATGTTCTTCATCTTGTGTTGAGGATGTTTAGCATAAGAACTTCTTCATGAGACCTCTTCATCTCGTGAAGATGTTCATGTTATGTTCAACACCTGATATTGAGCAGAAGATGTTCTTCATCTTGTGTTGAACATCTCATATAATTATGAGACACAACAAAAGAGCTGATGTTAAATTGTTCACAAAATCAAGTTACGTTTTGTTTTGTTGTGTTACGAGAAGTATTTTTATTATTTACTTCCTAAAAAAATATAAAGGAATGAACCGTTAACAAAAAGGTTCCAAATTGTTGACTTTTTGTTCCCTTTCAGTATAATTAATTCAGAAGTAATAACTTCACATTTATATAATTACAATAATGAACCTTTACTGTGTAAAGAAAACTGCTACAACACTTGGTTTGTGGTAAAAAAAAAATTACTGTTGATTTGTATAACAAAAATACATGATAAAAAAATTATTAAATTGAGTTGAACTGATAAATAACAGATTGTTTCATCATGTCAAATATATTTTGGATTCAAAATTTTGGGGCTTTTGTTAGGGCGGGTCATTTTTGACCCATAGGACAAGGGGAGTAAACAGAATGTTAAGATTGCACGAGGGTTAAAGGGGCTCAGGGAGGTATTATGTATTTTCCAGGCACATATTGCCATTTTATATCACAATCAAGTAGCTATGTTACCTGCAGCTGTTACAGAAATTATGTATATATCAAACATAACTTAAAAGAAATTTGACTATGCAATTTGATGCCTTTAAATTGGCCTCGTCCTCTGTAAGAAGTTCCTATTCATTCCAACACTCCGCCTTCAGCACATCATCACAATGTTCCTCCATCCGTCCATCCATTTTCTGTACACCCTTGTCCCTTAGTGGGGTGAGGAGGGCTGCTGGTGCCTATCTCAAGCTAATGTTCCGGGCGAGAGGCGGGGTCACCCTGGACAGGTCGCCAGTCTGTCGCAGCAATGTTCCTCCAGTAGGCTATTTACAGTTGTTTTTAGGAGCGTTTGACTGAAAAGTAGTTTGTCTAATAAGTTTAGCATACAGTTAGTGACACATAGTTCCACCAAGTGTTTGCTGCCGTTAGTCTGGTGGAGCTGTGAGGGGAAGGCATTCTGTGAGGCAGAAGTTTGGCTCGGTGCTGTAGCTCCAAGGAGGTCTGAATGTAAATAGGCAACATTTCGTGTGAGCAAGCGTTTAGGCACCCCTGAATGATTTTCTTTTTTTTTTTTTAAGGAAATAACATGATATAAAGCTCAAAAAAGTCAGTTTGCATAATACCTTCCCTTCAAGTATAAACCATATAACAACATAACGTAGCCGAAAAGATTTCAAATAGCCACTTGGCATGCTGGATCTCAAAAAATGAAATAAACATGACAAATAGCCCTAGTGGTCATTGTTTGTGGCTGCTTTGTTACTTTACACATGAACAAATTCCTGAATCCTGATCTCAAGTAAATATACTGAAGGAGAATGACCGGCCATCAGTTTGCGACATTTAGCTCGAGAGAAGCAAAGATTAACTTCTACACATCATAATGACACAAACACAAAGTTACTTTGGGGACAGTCTGGATAAATTAAAGATGCACTATATAAGCTTTCTACAACAAACCTTCCAGATTTTCAAAGAACAGCTTATACAGAGATGAAATCAAACACAGGTGAACTCCTGTTAATAATTTGGTGAGCTGAATTGTGAAGGTAATTGGTTCCATCCAATTTTATTGGACATTACAGTAAAAGAGGCTGAATACAAATAGAAATCCTACTTTTCATACTTTTTTTAAAACCATTTTTCTTAAATTATCTTTGGAATTCATTCTATTACAATAGTGCGCTATATTATGTTATTTTATCAAACAACCCCGACCCCAGACAGCACTCCAAAATACAAAATGCATTTAGGCTTGTGGTTGTAATGGGAAAGAAAGTGAAATTGTTTAAGGGACATCAAAACTAACATGCTAATGCCTGACTGTAATGAGCACAAACACAAGGTTAACGGCAGCATCCATTGAAGGAGAACACAGCCCAGCACATAATTGTCTCCTAATAGGACTAGGTTGCTTTTCCTCCCCTGAGCTCCATGAGCTCTTCTGCTGATAGAGAAAAAAAAGAAACAAACAAAGCTTTTAGTTTCCAGAAGGGAGTCAACATTCATTAATGTAAAGGTTGAAGAAGTTAAGTTGCATGTAATTTGTGTGTTTCTATTTATGGTCTAGTAAGACCAGCCCCACCCAGTGTGTGAACAGTATCCATACAATTTTCTGTATCATAAATATGCAAACGAGGGCCATGTTTTGATGCAGCCTGTTTTTCTACTCAATTGACCCACAGTTAGAAGACGACAACTTGCAGCTTCCACCACATGTGCTTGATAACAGTATTTTCTGTTTCATGAATGCTTATCCTTCATTGACTCAACTGTAATCATATTACAAGCAATCTGGTGAGTCATTTGACCTTCTCTGTACCCACAATAGGCACCAAGCTGTAATCTAATGGTGTGTAATCTAATGTCTGACATAATTACATCTATTGCTCACTTTAAACAACACAAAGCCTAAAATGATCATATCTTCTAATTGAGACCTTGCAATTGTTTTGCAAAGCAAAACAATTATGCTGTCACTTAAAGAGCTAACATGAGCATTGGGGTGGTTTGCTTGAATATTCATAAACAGTCAAAAGAAAGAGAAAAAAAGATAATGCAAAATTTTCTACATCCCTTACTTTCAGGCTGCATCTCCAAATTTCCTTCTTGTGAAAACTAATGGAAAATGCATGCAGAGCCTCCAATCCATTTTAATCCTGAAGGCAATTATAGTGTGGGGTTTTAGGGTCAGTACCGCTGTTGATTGATGGCAAGAAAAACTCACCTTAACAAAGTGATGTGAACTTCAACCATCTGCATGCACCAAGACAAGGGTTTGATGCTTTGTTAACGAACACAGAATGAAGAATTAATGACTGTTTCTATGATAGCTCTTATTTACTAGTAACACCAATGGCTGTTAAATTTCCACCTTAATTGCTTAATTTCTCTTCTGTTTATTGTTTTGTCTGATAATTTGAGAATGTCAATGCCACCAGTAGTATAGATTAAAAAGAAAATATTTCAAACTAAATAGTATTGGGCAGGTACATATTTGCAATGCCTGAAAAGCCAAGTTTGTTGTGTGAAAAATCATCCTTTCTTTTTTTCTCCTTCAAGCTCCTTTTAAGAGCCATGATGTGTATCCTAGCAACAGGACTCACTCGCCCCCATCTATCTGTAGAGTCACTTGCATAGAAAAAGGGCACGGGCGCCGAGTCCCCACCGACTCTGTAGCTGTCAACACATAGTGGTCAGACTCAGCTACTAGACAACTTCATGTAATACCAAGGGCACTACACAGGAATCCTGCTCTTCTAACTGAATACATTACCTTCAAAGCAGCATTATTTTATTCAGGCATGTTCATCAATCTAGTCTAGCACTTTATCTATATCTATGTCCCTTTAAAGGAAGAATAAGTTTCCCTAATATTTAATTAAGTTATACAGAAGTTTATTTGCAGTACAACACTGTTCTTTGGAAATCATATACCTCAGCACCCCTAATGACAAGCCAAATGGTTTCAATTTGACACAAGCAGCATGTAAAAGTAAGAAACCCGCCTACTATTGGCCCTTATTTATTGCTTGTGCTCAAGGTTAAATTACTTAAATTTTAGTTGAAGCAGGTTTGCACTGTTAGTCTTTGTTGATTTGGTTCCTTGAACAAATTTTATGACAGATGACAAAGAAGAATTTAGTAAAGTGGCAGCTGAAGAAATTTTGTTTTGTATGCTTTACAATAAAAAACATGCTTCAAATAGAATGTTATATATTATAAATACCATTATAACAGACAACAAATAATCGTATTAAATACAAATGTATGAATATTATGTGTTGTGTAAGTCATTTAACTGCTATGACAATAAACACAAACAGTTGTTTTCAGGTATTCATTTTTGTTTTCATTTCTTTCTAAATCAGCATCACACTTTTGTGTTTTGATTTAATTCATATTTTCCATTATCTGCATCAAAGTTGAATTCTCAAAACTTAATTAGAAGCAGTCTTTGCAGTGTGTCTCTTTATTGATTTGTATTTCTTTGAACAAGCTCCGGTGTCAGCCTACCTGAAAACAGTTCCTGCGGTGACATCTGAAGAAGTTGTGAGTTTTTTGCATGTAAATATTGATATGTTGTTGGTGCTTTTATTAAAAGTTGTTTATGCTTTTAGTTATATTTATTTTCCTTAGTGACAAACAGAAGAAGAATTTCTGAGTGATATGTGACACTGACATTAGTGTTATTACATACTTTGCTTAGACATGATATGTGTTTGCATGGTCACGGGTTTATTTTGTGGTATTACTACCTTCTGCAATATTGGCTAGACTTTTATTTCACTCTTTTTGATAACTTTATTACTTTCTTATTTGCACTTCTGGTATTAATCTGAGGCTTTGGGTAAACGCCATGTAATAACTTCATGTAAACTCTTTTGTCTTTTATGATCTAAAATAATAAAAGAACCAGCAAAGTGACAGGTTGAAAATATGAGATTGAATAGCGGGGGTGTGTGCAAGATGCTGGTGGGTCTATCAGGGAAGAAAGGATTTTACTTTCCATCTTGTCTTTCAGTCAATGAGCTTTTAAAGGACAGCATTAAACAGAGCTCATACGCTAAAGTTATAACATGTAGAGGCATGTGAGAAATGATTTGTTATTATTGAACTTATCATATGAAGCCTACAACATTTTTTTCTCCAAGTCTATGATAAAACTGGTAAATTTTTTTAAATGGTTACTAACTGAATAACAAACCAGAGTTTGACTCCTTACTGTTTCTAATAGCCTTTGCACATATGAGGTAAGTCCTTTGATCAGTCCTTTTCTACGCTCCACCTCTCGTCCCAATGCCCTCTGAATGTTATCAGATAAAGAAGAGCAATGGGACTCCAATCTGCCAAGCTGCACCACAAAGCCAGAGTGATTTCCTGGGATGAATCACAAAGCACTGCGGGAACGCTCTCAATTTTAAAACACCGGGGTCTCAAAGCTCTGCTTATACCTTTTAAAATTGCAATTTGTAAATTGTTGAATTTGTTGTAGGACAGACAATACAAAACAGCACAACAACAAAAAAAAATTGAAAGGAAACGAAAGGTTCTGAATGTTTTTTCCTCCAGCTTTTTATGATTTCAAAGCAGCATTTGAATGTACAAGGTTTCTGTGATGGTCTGGTAAATGAAAACTTCTTCCAGGAAATAGGTTTCATCGGGCCATGATGTCCCCACCTGGTGAGAGTCATCAGCTAAGGGGCTGATTTGCCTGTAGTTTCCTGACTTTTCCAGACTAGACATGCAGTGACCAGGCTGCAGAAAACTGTGAGAAGGCAAGTGTAGCGCCTCGCCAGTGCAAGCTATAAAAGAATGACACGGCTCATGGCAATTGTGCTTCCTGTGCCAGAACAGAAACAGATTTTTGATCTCTCTCTCCTTCTTCAGGTCAGATGCTAGGGAGGAGGCAGTGGGCCTTGAAACTAACCCTGTCACAACAGAAAACGTGTGACTCTACATCCGATCTTTCTTTTGTAAAGATGTAAAACTACACTGAAGACATGAAGGACTTGGTCACTCAAGTTTGGGATTCCAACTCTAGTTGCACTTAAGCTATTAAAAACAAAAGATTTCTGACATTAGACTGCACCCTACAGACTTGACCTAGACTCCTGGTCTGAGACTCGAGTCTTAGTAGCAGTTTTCATGTTGTGTAATGAAGACTAAAAAGAAGAGTGTGAGCACTAGACTGTGGCTGCTGTGCATATTCTCCTGTGAGAAGATGTGTCCATCTGTACAACGTTACTCATTCTGAATAACATTTCTGCTGTTATCTGCATATATTTGCTATTGCAGAGTTTTTATTGTCACTAATTGTAAATGGTCTATCTTTTTAATGCTCTAATAGACACATACATTTTGGACATTTTTAAATGAACCAACTCAGTTGCACATTCCTTTGGACACCGTTTTTTTTAATAACTACTTTTATACTGTATTTATGTTGAAGTTTTGCCCACACTGTCCAGTATTTTATTCTTTCTTCTAATTTCTATGTATTTTATAGTCCATCTTTGTGTGAGTCTACATCCTTTAGATACTGTTGCACAAAAGTTGCCCTATTGTGGGACAACAAAGGATATTTATATTCTATTCACTGATCTTGTAAAATATCAATCAGTAAAGTCAGGTTTATTTGTAATGCATATTTCAGCAACAAGGAGGTTCAAAGTGTTTGCATCACAAAAGCTGAAAAATAAAAAATAAATAAAAAAACATCATACAGTCACCAATTGAGAAACCAGAAACAAAAATTATATTTTAATAGGGAAGCAAATCTTGAAAATACAAACTACCATCACAAAACAGACCTGGAATTAGGCAGGAAGCATAGGACTAGTGGTGTAGAAGTCTGGCTCACTCTCCTATTATAATAGAAATCCTGAGTTAAAATGACAGCTTAGTCATAAGCCTTTGTAAAGAGTTGACTGAAAACAATTCTTGGGTTGCTGTTTCCATGACTAACACATAACCGGCAGGCTGCAGATTGGCTACAGATCTGAGAAGTTTAAAGCCAACTCCTACAATGAGGCAAAAATGCTTTTACTTTCCTTATCTAGTATAGGGTATATCTAATATGGTCACTCTCCCTACAGTAGATAGGGAGAGTGACCATATGACATAAATGTGATCTAGATTTTATTTATATTTCCGAAAACAAGTAACCTGGAAAGTGTTGCATGCATACATATTCAGGTCCTTTCACTCTGGTATTACTCAATTAAAACCAAGTTCTTTCAAAAGTCATTTAACTGGAAAATGTAGTCCTTATGTGTGTAATTTATTCTCAGCGTAAACTCAGACATTAGAGAACATTTGTTAAACAGAAAATATCATGACCTATCATCAGAAATTTTAAAAAGTCTGGAGGAGTAGCAGGGATCCGAAAATAAGGTGGAGAAGTCTCACCAAAACGACTTTGCCATAATACATAAAAAGACTCATTTTGCATTGAAAAAGTAATATAGGAGACATAGCAAACATGTCGAAGAAGGTTGTTTGGTCAGTTGAGACCAAAACTGAACTTTTTTGTCTGTATGTAAAACAACATATGTGGCCCAAAACTAACTCTGCAAAACTAACTCTGCACCACCCTAAATTGTTGCTGTTTAGAAATGTTCTCTAATTAATCTATTTGAACTTGAAACATGTTTGTCCAAATTTCAACATCAGTGTCTAAATGTGCAAAGCTGGAGGACAGCCGGAAGCTCAAAAGACTGAAAACTGTAAATCCAGTAAAGTGATTCCACTTACTGGAATCACTTCCATAAAGTATCTTCAATACTTTATATAAAGTATTTATATCTTCATTAATAAATTTAAAAGGTTGTATGTAGACATTGAACACATTTAAAATTAATGACCCTCATGTTTTTGTCACACAGTATATGGCTGTAACAGTAAGACATCCAGTGACTGTGTGCTCTGTTTGTCACTTCTGCAAGGTTAAATATTTAAAAAGTTAAACATGTCACTGCAGTCCTTATAAAGTCATCTTTTTTTAAAAATAAGTCTTGTAGAGCCATGGTTTCTGCTTGCTGCATCTAGTTAATTTAAAGCTGTTTTATTTATAGTATAGTTCTTGAGATGATAAGTTAAAATCAGAGCTTCACATCCTGCTCAAATATTTACAGATCAGCAAAAAGCTTTCCTGATCTTAGATGTCCATGAACCTTAGTTATAATCCTCTATTTAGATCTAAGCTGTCAAATATTACAGATTAGACATCATTTATCCAGAATATCTATCAATCACGTTAAATATTTTACTAGATTGAAAGTATAATTAAACCTTCAATGTCAAAGAATAATAATGTTATTCGGAAAGATTATATTTTGCTTTTATAATTGGCAACATTGAAAATCAAATTAGAAATGCATTTGCAAGTAAAATTAGATTTTACAAACTAACTCTTTAGTTTGTGATGAAAATATGTTCATTAAAGAGCAAAAGTGGCACATAAAAAAGAAAAACGAGTTTTGTTCTTTACCACCATCAATTATAGATTTTTTTGTTGAAATCTATGAGCCGCTAGTTGCATGAGTTATGAGTGAAGCTGTTGCTGACATTGCTTGCTTGTGTAAGAAATAGATGTCTGAGTGAACTACAGTAAGTAAAGGTTTCTCAAACAAAGACATTTGCTTGTGCATTGTGCAAAAGTCTTATACACACATAACTGACCTTTTTTGGTGTCTGTGAACTTACCATTTTCCATTTAACCGAAGTCCATGGGAAACAATGATGAAAACTTTCTTGTTTTTAGGCCATGGTTGTAATCATTACTTAATGATATAATAAAACTTGAAATCTAAAATGTCCCCCTTTAAATCTTTTATAATTAAAGGAAGAAACACAGCCTTTGGGAAATTAATGTCAGCATTTCAGTTGTTTCAGTTACCTGACGGTATTAAATTTTATGACATCTCCATAAACTTTGGCTCCTAGTCATAGAATCTCTTGCCCATATTGCTGATAACCTGCTTTTACAGTCATTATATTGACCCATTTCTTCCTCTGTGACTCTAAACATGATATACAGCATGTTATGATACAATCTGTTCCTGAACCTGAGCCTGGCTTAGACACAAAATTACGAACAGCCTCATCACCTCTCTTGATTCTGCGGCAGCTGGGCTCGTCATTGCCGTGTCCCACTTATTACATAAGCCATATCACAACCAGGTTACCTAGAGTGTCACATTTTGTGTTGCGTCAAATATGTTTATACATATATAACATTTCATTTTAGCTAAGCTTTCTCATATTTAAGCTGCTGTCACGCAAGTTCTATCTTGCCATGCATACTGAAGAATGTAGTATATGGGTTTAAATGTGGGAAGATTAAGTGCATTTTGTGAAACCTACTCTTGTCAAGTGTTTGAAGAGTGTGCGTTGTTCTGATGACTTCACGATTTGTGCGATGTGAGTACGTATTAGCCTGAGAGTACACTATTGATGTGTGTTTGTTGGAGGAAGGGTTTCTCTGTCTTGAGTGTGTGTGGGAGTGAGTCCTCCGAGAAACATATTTGACCTTTTAATTCGGAGAATATACTGGTGACCATTTAAGAAACAAATGCAACAATAAATGCAACGGAGGCTATATCAGCTAGAATATGATCAGTTACAATATTTTCACTGATGAAACTAAAAGTCTGCGTCTCTGATAGGGCATCATCATATTTAATCTATACTTTGTGTTTCATCCCCATGAAAAATTGGTGAACTTTTATATTTCATTCTCTGCACTTTTAGAATGTAAGTACTGCAAGAACTGCACTGAAAAAATATACTGTAAAATAAATAATATAATAGTCCATCCAAACAAATCTTGAAAAGTATTTGGCCCATAATTTCTGCTACACAATGATGTAATAAAATATCCGCCGTAATACTATAGTTTGAAAAACATGCCATGAATCCGAGCCAACAATATGATTTAAGAAAATAGAGTTAGTGTACAGCAAGCTACAATTCACACATCAGCATCTCTTGTAACCCAGTAATAACACACTATTTCTAATCACCGGCAGAATTACTGACATGCTACACACCGGTAGCCACTCAATAATCTAATCACAAGCTTTAGTGCTCATTACAAGCTTTAAATGGCGTGCTATAGATAGAGCAACATAGCAGCACTACTTTCTAATTAGATGGCTCCAAAAACATCTACCAATTCATCAAAACCTTCAGAATTGCAAAATAATGAAACGCCAAATAAGTGAATACCATAATATAGCAATATATATATAAATTGTTAGATGGACGGCCTTTCAGTTAAAAGGGATTATTAAATCTGAAAGAATTTATGTCAAAGTCATCAAAATTACCAGATTTTTCTATAAAAGGGAACAGATTTCTTTATCTCGATGTCTTCATTCTTTTTTTAGCCCTATAATCAAGCTAGTTAGTTAACTGCCCCATATTTGTGACAGTGACCCAGATTTTATGATAATAATGTAAGAAAACACAGTGCACTGAGCACATGCATAGTCCTGACTCTGAAGCAACTGGAGGTAGTGTTCTATTTAACATAACTTTTTATTATTATTTGCACAGAGGCTAGGATGGTGGGTAGCAGCACAGCCCTTCTTTAATGAGCCCTTGTTTAATGAAACAAGGGATTAAGGGACACCCCTAAGCTTTATTTCTACCCTGGGTCAGTTCCTATAGTTTCCTTCCCTGCAATCTATGTTCCTCACTAAATGCCCCCTAAATGCTCCTTTACTTTTGTCTATGTGCCTTATAGATATCTCTGCTTAATTCTATTTCTGCAATTATGTGAACTTGGGGCAAAAAGGAGACATAAACCTCAGCTCCAAAGAACAAACTGCCCTGCTTACGGCCCCTTAGAGAGTCACGCACAATTGTTTCCATAAGATTAAGTCAAATTGTTCTGAGTCTTTGCCAGGAGGAATTTGAGTTTCCCAAAAATTCACTCAACCTGCATGTAAATAACAATTCACTGCTGATTAACACATGTTCTGAAAAGCTGCCACTTCTTCGAAATGCATATTTTTGGCAGATCATTTGGCATACCGTGACATATTGCAATTTAATAGGAAAATCTCTTCAATAAAACACCCACAAACAAATGCCTGTATTTAGTGTTATCATCATTATCATGATCTGCATACTCAAATAGAAACTTTTCTCTCTAGAACAAGACTTCTGATAATCTTACAACGTTTTCTGCAGAACTTCAAAAGGATACATTTTAGTTTTATCCTATGATCACTGACTGGTTTGTGTCTGTTTTTAAATAACCATTCCTGGAAGATTTTTAAGAAAACAAAACAAAACTAAAATCAACTGAATGGTCAAATGTGCTTTTAGGATTTGATAACTGCAGTTTATTTGTAGAGCATGCTATTCTTTACACATCTAATAAAGATATCACTCATAGGTGTATAAATGGGATGAGTTTCATATAGTTCATTGAACCACAGCTCCTGTGGTCTACAAATGAAAGCCCTGGTGTGGGAGGAAACATAAGAGGTGGCCTTCTGGTTGGCCTCAAAACAGTTTTGGCAAACACAAAATAGCTGAGAGGAAAGAAGTGCTCTGTCCAAATTGCCCTCAGAGAAGATAGGGAGCAACAGACCTTGTCTAGAACACTTTTTTTTTTAACTTTATTTCTTTCTTTCAACATGTTATTGAACCAAAATATTCCTCCAGGCTTTTTATAGCTAAATATAAGCTTTTATGAGTGGCAGCATGAAGATGCAGGTAGTACAGTAATGGCAACAAAAATTTTTCCTTAAGTATTTGTTTTTTTGTTTGTTTTTTATACATTTCTTGCAAACACACCAGGTGGTTGTGAGGAGAAATGAAATGCACATTGGCTTGAAAACTGACTGCTTGGCTCTCATATTCTGTATATTCTGTGCCTCAGCTTGCAGACTATAAGCGCAAATTATCATTATTACACAACAAAGGACTCTGAATATTTTAGATTTTCTGCCCAAATCCACTTGTTATGTCATCCATTTTAGGAATTAGCTTTAAACGACAGTACGTAAACATCACAAACATCTATTTGTTATTCAAAGGGCACCGGGTCTTATCGACCAAACACTTTGTTTTACTTAAACCTTTCAGCATGCAGATGTTGTGAAAAAGTCTACAACAAGCATTCTGAAAACATAACAAGCCAAGTTTCCTGCTGTGACCTACGCTATTTTCCACTTGAAGGTATGACTGTGATGTTTAAATTCAGAGGATAAGGGAGATCGGAGGAAAGTATTTTCAGTTGCTGCAGTCTTAGATTTTTTTGGCCTGAGGGGAAGCATCTTGGAGAAATTGTGAGGAAGATGCTGTGATCCTCAAAGGATGTTATCTGCCAGCCCACTAACTGCCTCCAGGAGAGGGCTGGCAGGAAGAGGAGTTGGCAGTCATCCTCTGATTTTGGTCTCTGAATAAGGTGGGTGAATGAGAAGACAAACTCTATTCAAAAGGGACTATAAGGCTGAAATTACTGTGTCTCTAAAGCCGTGTTAAGTTTGATGGGCTATTTTGTTCAAAGATTCATTATTGTACAAAACAATACAGATTGATTTCATGTCTGCTCTGATGGCAACCATGCAGTAAAATCAATGAATAACAGAAAGTCTTGGAGTTAATGATGGTGCGAGGCAGCTGCAGTGCATTATAAACAGGCTTTATCTGAAAGAAGAAGTTAACAGACAAAAAATTATCTGGGGCTTCCCCAGGAGTCTGACCATTTATCTAGCTTTCTGGATTTGTCAGCCCAACAGTAAATTCACCCTCATGTAAAAACTGGCTAATAGTGAGGAGAAACAGTGAGCTGCTTCTTTCACTTTTGTGTTCTCCTGCCAATTTAATGTGACCATAAGTATCTGTGAAATAATTAAGCTGAATTAGCTATACTCTTTATGTGAATCTGGAATGTATGACAGATTAAAGCAAATTAAAAACTATGAAAATGTGTTACTGATTTTACAGCACACTCCATTTCTACATCTTAAAGAAAGACGCAAGGTCATCATATTCAGTCAAAAACAATGTTTTTTTCTTTATTTAAACAAAAATTCAAATTTTATGACATGGTCACAAAAACTGTTTCCTTCATATATTTCTTCGTCCTCCTCCACTTTCTTCTCTTCTTCTGCGACACTTCGAATTCAAGTCATATCTCCCACTCTTCTCCTCCTACAAGGCCAAATCCTGAGCTGGCTTCCACTGAATTTGAGCTGAAAATCCAGGCAATCGGATCAATCAGAAAAGTTGCCTCCCACCACTGACAAACACAGCCATTAAGCGTAGCGAGTGAGTGCAATTTTCTGATGAGAGTATGAAAAAGAGTTGGGAGGGGCGTGTTTTATGCTGGTCATGCTGCGTTCGTGTGCCCAAAGATAAATGGAAATGACTGAAATCAGAGCTATGAGCTCTCGCGATTAATAAATGACTGCTTAATAAGCTACTCAGGGGGATGGTAGGAATGCAATGCCATACTTTAATCTTTTGCATTTTCTAACAGGTTTTCATAAAGGATTGCCCAGAATTTCCATTCTTCTTACCTCCTACTCTCACCAGCTTCGCTGAGCATCCTTGTGAAAACCATCCCCACAGGATGATGATACCACAGCCAGTGGCATCATCATCAAACAATATATTCTTACATATTGTTTTGCATATAGGCTAAAAAGTTTGATTTAGGTCTTTTCTCAGCTAAGCATCTTTTTCCACAGGTTTTCTGTGTCCCACCAAATGGCTTGTGCAGAACTACCTTCTTGTATGAAGGACAGATTCTCTGGGGTGGATAATTAATTTATATCCTGTTCTTGACTGCCTCTGATTATCATTCTGTTTCTCCGGCTTGTAAACTTAGGTGAAGATTCATGTTTTTTTAGGTTTGCAGTTTTGCCACATTCTTTCCATTTTTCAAAGAATAATTGAGTGCTATGTGAGCTTTAAACATCTTCACGTCATCCTTGACCTGTCTGCTTTATTTTTTGGCCTTTGTCTTGCTTTTTGTTTTCTTTAACAAACCGTCATGAGTACAAATACCTTGCAAAGCTCTTGACAAATTATTCTGTAGGATCAAGGCCAACAATGGCTATTTAAAAGGCTGTTCTTTGTAAAGGTTGCTGAGCTCTATGAATTGAGACTTTTCAGATGAGACCCTCGTAAAGTTTTTTGAAACTTTTAAATTCAGCTGAAAGAGACAATAATTTGATACATGAAAGAAAAAAACTTAATCTTATTCATCTGAAACTAGTTTATGTCTATCACTATCACTAGTAATTATTTTCTTAATTATTAGTAGATCATGAAACGCATCTGTGTTTTCGGTGATGCAAATGAAACAAGTATGGCAATGGACAATATTTGTTGCAGCACCAGTGGTATCTCACAAAGCCTTTAGTTGATTGCAATGCAGTAAGTACTTAAAGCTAGCAGCCTGTCTTATAAATAATCTGCTAAAAGCACGCTGGTCTTTTGCTGGTTAAAAAATGTTTTACATCAGCACTGTGAACATGCCCATTGCTAAAAGCTGTCAGCTTTGTTTCCCGTCCTTCTCCTTAGTAAACACTGAAGGGGGAGGGGGGGATCAGTTTTGCAACCAGAAGTCCCAGCAGGCATACAGCCGTAAAGCTGAGTGGGTTAGCCAGCAGTTGAGCTGACTCAATCTGTTTGAGTTTCTCTGTGGGGCATATGGAGCCCTGGGCAGGCAACAAGGTCCATGGGTTTGGCCCACATTGATCTGAAAATTCAGTGTCAGACTTCTGGCCGACTCTTAAATATTTGGTTTTAATTACTGCCACAACCTTTACTCTGGCAGGTTACTGTTGAAACATAATCCCCACGGGGGCTGCAAGGCTGGGCCGTCACACA
>CAEGAE010034715.1:0-10463 GCA_903067095.1 Girardinus metallicus | reverse complement strand
CACCTGGAACCATCGGAGGAGTAGGAAGGCTGGGGCCCCGAGCGGAGGAGTAGGGAGGCCAACTGAAACTATTTTGCTTTAGATAAGACACACAAAGTGTGAAAGGTACTGAGCTGTAGTCTGTGTGCCCCCACCCTTTAGAGACTGCAGCTCTGATGTAACTAGGGAATATCCTAATAAAAAGAGAGGAGGCAGCGGAACCAAGTTAGAGTAGTTTAGGAGGCTTGTAACTAACCTGGTCTCCTGCTGCTCTCCTCGCGAGTACAAAGTTACTTACTCTCTTGTCTCTTCTCTGTTTCAGTGTGTTTAATAATGTCTAAGGTGTTTTGAACCTGACAAAAAGTTACATGCATTTATCTGCTTTATGTGTGACGGGATCTGGATTCACGGTTCAACTAGGTGAATATTAACTAAACTGCATAAAAATGCGGCTAAATAGCCGATGATAATATGATTATAGTTTGACGGGTAAAAATAGAACTTGACCAATTTTTATGTATTTATTTATTTTAAATATATACATATACATGGGCTAAGGGAAAATTTAGCCCAAATTTAGATAGAGCTAACTATGGAAGAAGTAACTGCAAGGGGGCCTTTAAGCATGACAGACTTGGATCTCATTATCAAAAAAAGGAAAAATGGTCAAAGTATCAGTGGAAACATGCTTATTTCAAGGAAACTGCTATAATGCCAATTGTAGCAATTGCTGTAAAAGGTATACTTTTTTAACCATTTTTATAACAAGATGTATATATAATTGTTTAAAAAGTAATTCTTGCTTGAAGTAATTTTGAAATTAAACCTATCAAGGTAGAAATAAGTTTGTGCTTAAGTGTAGACATAGTTATGAAACAAAGAAGTAAAAAATACAGGAGAGCCAAACAGACAAAACTCACCCTTCTCATTTCTGACAGAGCAACCATCTCTGATCCTACTGGAGTCATATATCCGGACATTGTCTGGAGCCAAAAGGAGAGGGAGAGAGAAAAAAAAGACTATTACCAACATACTAAACAAAAACAAGGAGTTTTATACATAAACATGTTACTGCCCCAAAGACATTGTTTCTAGAAGACATCCTTATTAGAAATTTATCTCTCCTGTCATTGAGACTCTGGGGTCAAATTTAGACTTATTGTGATCATAGACAATGGCAAATGGATTTAGAATGGCATATTGAGGACTACACTTTGGCATCAGTCTTTAAAAAAATACTAACACGCATATACTGAAATGCAATGTGCACAGAGAGACTCAATTTAAAATACTGCACAGGCTCCACATTATGCCAACATTGGAGGGTAGGTTACAGGGGGTAGGTTAGAGTTGGGTTCTTTAACCTGTAATAATTGTAATTTAGAGCTTGTAGTGTGCACACACATGTTTTGAAAATTGCAAAGATTGAGAAGTTTTGTTGTGATATACAGGGTGAGGTAACCTCTGATTTATTATGGTCCCTTCACTACTTGGCAGCTACAGTGGACAGTACTTGTAACACACACAACACCAAAATGATAGGAATAGGTACACATGGTGCAAGGAAGGCCATCTGGCCATTCGGGATATTATAACATACCCAACAATGGCATAAGGAGCTTTTGAGAATTCTCCTACTGTAAAATCTAACTTACACCCTATAGTATAACAGTGAGGGATAAAGATGTGGAAACCACTCATAGAGAGACTCAGCAGGCCCATAGGCCTAGATAAATGAGCCAAACAGCACAGTATACTCAATTAATTATTCTAAGTAGATTAAAAATGTTCTAAGGAAACCCAGCATGATGCATAGAGTAACTGACTTGCAGCATTCACTCCTGTTAAGTCAGTGCAGCTGGTATGGATTGCTGTATCCCCTTGGTATGATACCAAGCATGCATGCAGTGATTATAGTTATTAATGCTATAACTAACAGGTGTTAGTTATAGCACCTGTAACTAACACTTAATGATGTTGTGAGAATCCAGTGGCAGCACCAGGGGGTGCTACAGCTCCCCCTGGAAAAGTCATAACACCCCTTAGCAGCCCCGGAAAATTAGATTCAGTTGTTGTTGTTTTTTCATCTAATTTAACATTTCTGATACGTAGCTGTTGTGTCATTTTCATCAAAAGATACAAAATAGAAATAAATTATTATTATATACTTAGTTAAAACAAAAAAAAACATCATGCAAGAGTATTTCAACTTTGTCTATGCGTATTATCAGTTCTGTGAAACAATTGACATGATGCTGGCTCCGCCCCCATGCAGACGTTGAGCAATCCTCCCCCAATCATTCCAGGGTATTTGTCAGCAACTGACCAATCGGTGGTCGCAATTTGTCAGAAATTGCAGATCCCATTTCTAGATGAACTGACTTCTACAATATTGACAGTGTTTATGTGGCGCACCTAAAAATGCCACCACAGTATTTTGTTTTGTTTATCATTTTGAAATATTTTCATGTATAGTTTATTCTATTTTCTAAAACAATTAGCAAATTACATTTTATTTGCAGTTTGGCATGTTAATCTGCCAGCATTTATAGTATTTATGCTTTCCTGAGGTGGGGATGAGAGCGGTAGTGGCGAAGTGGAACCTTTGTTTGGGTGGCGCTTCTTCCAGGTTGGTTTTGGGATGGACTTCCGGTTTGCCTCAAACACAATTTGGAAGCTAACAGCAGCGCTCGGTCATCATTGCTGACTTCTGTTTATTTACTCCTCAGGTCAGTATACATTTGAAGGACAAAACTACCCTGTAAGATAATTACATGTTAATCGACCAGGATATGTCTGTGAATTACGGGTTCTGTGCACCATTTTGCCAGTTTTGTCAGGCGGGGTTAACGTTGGCTCACTCTGAGGGCCGTTATATCTTAACGTCTCCATGTAGGGCAGTTATATCCTAGCGACTCCATGGTTGAGACGTTATATCTGAATATTGTTTTAATGGTATTCAGTTGGGATCAGTAACCAGATGCAGTGGGGCTTTGTGGCGGTTGATTTGTCGTGCCTGGTGAAAGGGCTGTGGTTGTCTTCGTCTGTGTGTGGGGTTCATTGTTGCCTGTGGTGGAGATGGACCAGGTTTGTGAGACAGTGACAATGTAAAACATTAGTTTTGTGCGATGTGAAGGGTTTGTTGCTAACAAATAAGAAATAAAAAAAACACAATTTGGAAGCTAACAGCAGTGCTCGGTCGTCATTACTGACTTCTGTTTATTTACTCTTCAGATTGTGTGACATCACTGTTACAGTAGTCCACACTCAGGACCTGTAACATTTGTCATAGCAAACTACCATATGTTAGTCAGTACGAAGGTAAGCGGTAGTAAGCATAACATTTTTTATCATAAGGACACTTACTGATTGTCAAATCAAGCCCTGTAGCGGTTAATTAGGCAATTAAATAAACACAAGTTAATAAATATATATATATGGCCCTTTGCACATGATGTCACTGTCTCCACCACAATGGATGTCAACACCTACGTGCTCCTGTAAAGCCTGCCAAAATATGTACATGTGGTAGTCCAATATCACTTTTATTTAGCTAATTTCGCAGTAAAATGGTCGCAAGATGCTTCACGGTTGGCTGTACAAACATAGAAGGGTCAAAACCAAGCTTATCATTTTATTTTAATGATGAAAGATGCGGCGATGGATAGCAGCTGCCGTCAATCATAATGACTGGCAGCTCTCGGTGTAACCGTGGATTTACAGCAAACACTTTATACAAGGTAAGAAGATTAACGTTCATATACTTCATAAGTAAGTATGATTAAATGTCAAGTATCACATTATGGAGAAGGTAGCGTCTAACCATCAGTAACCATAGAAACAGTGCCACGCCGTCATGTAGCCTAGCATGTATGAAAAAAAATAATAACCATCTCGTCTTCTGTCCATTTTTAAGGCTGCTCCGATTTAAGGGGAAACGCTGGTTATGACATAGAGACATAAACCATGTGGTGTCAATTCAGGCAAAGTCGATAATTTGATCAACACGTCAGAAGGCAGGAAGTGGTTGGTTTCTAAGCTAGCTGTTTCAGGCTTCTGCAAACACCACCGTCTATGACCCCCAACCAGGCGAGTTAGGTTCACAGATAAATTAGCTCGACTCCAACATGTAGAAGCCATAAACTGACAAAAACAACTTTGGAAAACAACTTCATCTGCTCAGTTCAATACTTCAGATCCTCACTTCCGATGTACATCATGACGTAGTTGCAAAGGGTCAACACTTGGGTATCCCTTTTGTCACGAATGCTATTTTAACCAAAATAATGTAATATGTTATCTGGAAGTCGTCTGGCTAATGGCTCAAGGCTTCGTGCTGACATCTAAGTGTCAAGTTAACACAAATCAGTCTGATTAAAATAACAATACTAATGCGTGAGCATTTAACTATAGGCAAAAAAGATCTGTCTTAGCACCCTCACTAAATGCTTAGCTCCCCATTAGCACATCCAGAAAAAAATTCTGGAGCCCCCACTTTGAGAATCTCAACTATATCTTATTAAAACAAGACTGTAAGAGCCAAATATGTATGCTTTTGGTCACTAGATGGGGCTGTGGCCTCAAGTATATGAACCAAGAGGTGACGGGTAGTAGACAGGTGTTGAACCCGTAAGGGCATACAGGTTTTTGACCACTGTGGCAGTCATTAACACTGTTGCAGTGTACCTTGGAATAACTGGACTTGTTCACAAATGGTTTCATCTGAAGAGAATAATTTCTGAATTTGCACTCCAAAAAAGATCCTTAGGATTGACTTTGCATGGTACAAGTACAATGTTAGCCGCTCAGCGTGTCATAACAAAGCAGCAACAGATCAACACTTAACTAGTGCAGTATTAACTGGCTAGTACTGTCCTTGCACTTTTTGGACTTTGTGATGAAGACATCACGGAGCACTACTGGGGCATGGCAGACTGAGACAGTTTGAGCTGCTAAGGGCTGGTAAAGTGTCTGCGAGCTAGACTAGCGCTACAGAGTTAAAGCATGCGGACTGCGGCAGCAAAAGACCAGATGGACATGGTGGCAACCAGTCAGTGATCGAGGAGGACTGGACCATGGCGGCCAGGGAGTCAAGCTGGAGTACTGCGGATCTTTGCAGGTCATTGTGAATTGGATCGCGGAATGTCAACAGGCGCCCAACGAGGTATGTGTAGCGCTAGACCGTTGATGGCCATTTTTGTGTGTGTGCAGACATTAAAACCAATGCAATGGTAATTGCAACGTTTAAATAATAATTTTGGGCATTGCCTCTTTGTGTTCGAGGCTTAGCAACTTTTTTGGCTCACTTATCTGTCTTCTTTAAGAAGATCTTTAATTGGTCCCTGTCTCTGGTCAGAGTCCCATCCTGCCAATCCTCCATCATTGTTCCCATTCCTAAAGAAAAAAAATCACCCATCACCTGCCTGAATGACTACCAACCAGTGGCTCTCGCCCCCATTGATGAGTCACATCTTGGCTTTCATTCCTTACACCTTTGATACAATGTTGTAGGTTCTATCTTTTCCTCTCTCTTTTAGCCTACTTTTTAATCTGCTTACACACACACTGCAGCTTACATGACCATGTTTATGTGTGTCTGCTGGCAGTCATACATAAACAGATTGAAACTGATTAGACAAGCCTTGGAGGGTACAGATTGCAGAAAAAAATAAAAAGCTAAACTCGCGCTACAATCTTGGCCTCACTTGGTTCCATCCATAAGGTGAGCTAAGTGCAGCCCAGTTCTGGATGGTGAATGTAACTCTGTATCTGTTCCATTTGTATGACATGTATGGCTTGAAACATTTGATCATTTTTCGGCATTAAAATATAACCAAATCTCATTATTTCTCAAGGTAATTTACACTTAGGGGTTCTGGTCGGGTCCTGAAACTGGTTAACGGACCTGGTGGAGCACAGAGACAAAAATGACTGAATTACAACACACAACTGTCAGCAAAAGGTGGAATCCCCTCTTCCGCCTGTTGCTGGATTAAGGACTTCCACTACCACGTATGAAGACAAAAAGAGACGCTGCGTTTTGGCTGTAGGTACAATTAGAGGGCTGAGAATATCCCTGTTAAACATTTATGCGCCTAATGAAGATGATCCTAGCTTCTTCAGGGACAGTTCAGCTCTTCTGATGGCAAAAGCTGACAGATTTATAATAGCTGGAGGGGATTTTAACTGTGTGATGAACCACAAATTGGATAAATACCCATTTGAACAGAAACCAGTGCCCCAGAAGGCTAAAATTCTGCCCAGTTTGACTGAAGAAATGGGGCTGGTAGATACATGGCGTCAAAGCCACCCCAAGGCGCTTGATTGCACCTTGTTTTCAAAGGTCCATGGAAGCTACTCCAGAATAGATCTTTTTGTTTTAAGGAGGGATGCACATAAAGTTACAAATTGCCATATTGAACCAATAACAATATCAGACGACAGTCCAGTTGTTGTGACAATAAATTTAGAGAACGATAAACAACCTAAACAGTGGAGAATGAATGTTTCACTTCTAAATTATCCAGAAATGGTTAAAAGAATTAAAAAAGGCTGGACTGAGTATATGGAGCACGACGACAATGAGGAAGTGTCTGTGTCAACGCTTTGGGAAGCTGGGGGGAAGTTAATCTTTTTGTCATCCCAAATCAAAAGAGAACCGATAAAAAACAAGTAGACTTAGAAAATCGCATACGGCAACTAGAGGAGGAACAAAAAAGACTAATGATGAAACTACTTTAAAATCTCTTGGTGAATACAGACAAACACTGGATATCTTGTTGACGCATAAGGCAGAGAGGCATTACGGTTTGCTAATCAAAACTATTACGAATCAGGGAGTAGGGCCAGCAGGCTACTAGCATTTCAGATGTGCAAGAAACAGGCAGATCGCAGAGTGGAAAAGATAACGCATCCTTTTACGAAGAAAATGGTGTCCCATCCTGAAGACATTGCAGAAGCTTTCTCCGCTTATTATGAGACACTTTATGATTCAGAGGGAATAGACAGTAAAATAGAGAAGATTAAGAATGTATTGGGTAAAATTAAGTTACCAAAATTAACTGAAAATGATGCCAGGGAAATGAGGGTCCAAATCACAAAACAGGAAATTCAGGAGGTCATAAAGAATTTAAAGAACAACAAAGTGCCAGGAGTTGATGGATTCGCTGCAGAATTTTATAAGCATTTCAAAGCTGAGGTCACGCCGCTATGACGAAGAGTATTTAATCACGCCCTCGCAAATAAGGACCCCCTTAGTCTTGGTCAGAAGCAATAATATCTGTAATTCCCAAAGAAGGCAAGGACCCCATTAATTGCTCGTCCTACAAACCAATAAGTTTGCTCTGCTGTGATTTGAAAATTTTAACTACAATACTGGCAAATTGAATTCAAAAATGTATCCACACAATAATTAAGCCAGACCCAACAGGGTTTTTATAACGGGACGTTTAGGGGATAAATAATATTAGGAGAACCTTAAATGTGATCTCTGTGGCGAGACAAAAACAGGAACCTGCAATGTCTTTCAGCTTTGATGCTGAGAAACATTTGACAGGGTGGACTGGCAGTATCTGAAACACGCACTGGAAAAAATCAAATGGATTAGTGTGCTATATTCTGGACACACATTCAAAGTACGGGTGAATGGATACTCCTCAAAGAAATTTGGTTTAAAAAGAGGAAGTAGGCAGGAATGTCCTCTTTCGCCTCTACGATTTGCCATTAGTATCGAGCCCTGGCAGAAAGAACACGGACTCTAGAGTCCATGGAGCAACAGCAGCAGGAGTCACCCATGAAGTCTCATTATATGCGGATGACATTATTCTGTATATTTAGTATATATCTAGTTTAAAAGATTTTGGAGAAATCTCCGGCTACAAAATTAATGAACCCAAGTCTGAAGCTATGATGCTGGTGGGAAAATGGCCTACAGGTTTAGATAAAGAGGTCATTTTTAATTGATTCAAATATTTAGGTGTGAAGATTACTCCACAAACCTCGCAACTATTTAATGGAAATTATGGCAAATAAATCACACAAATAAATTCAGACCTGACTAGATGGGAGATTCTTCCTCTGTCCCTTTTGGGCAGAATAGAAACGGTGAGAAAGAATTTAATCCCACGACTAATGTATCTATTTCAGGCACTATCTATTTGGATACCTGCCTCCACTTTTAAAATTTTGGATACAATTATTAACTTTATTTGGCAAAGGAGAAAACCAGGAATCAGACAGAAATTATTATTAAGCCCAAGAGAAAAAGGTGGCCTTGGTCTGCCTCATCTTCGTGCTGTGGTCGAGTGGCTTGTGCAGGGTAAGGAGACGAACTGGTCTGGAGAACAACGCGTGTGTCCGCTGGTACCTCTGGAAGTGATGCCATTTATGGAGGGAAAAAATTGGAAGGATTTAAAAATTGAAAATGAGTGGATTAATTATGCATACAGAGTTTGGTCTCCAGTGAGGAAGAAAACAGGAGAACCTTTAACAATACCACGCATAAGAAAAATAGCCAAAATTACTGACTTTTTCCAAACAAACTGGATACGGTTATCAGAGATGAGCACAGAAAGGACTAATAAGAGTTAATCAATTATTCAATGGAGAAACTCTTAAGCAGTTATAAGATAAATATTGATTATACTCTAAAGATTTCTATAAGTACTTACAATTAAGGGATTACCTTTTATCACACAAAGAATGGCCTACTTTGAAACAAAATACTTTACCTTTAGAAAAAATTATGATAAAATGTGTAGAGGAAATAAATAAGAGGAAGATTAATCTACATAAACATTTACAGATGCATTTCTCTGACAACTCTATAGATATGAAGCAAAAGTGGGAATTAGAAATGAATATTGTTATTGAAGATGAGGAGTGGGAGGAGATCTGTGAAAAAAGATCAGCCACAGTCCAGGCTGGAAGGAATTTGACTGGAAATTAAGAATGAGACTCATCAAAACACCTTTCAGTATTTCAAAATATGACAGAAATGCTACAAATTTGTGCTGGAGGAACTGTGATCAGATTGGGGATCACACTCACATTTTTTTGGGACGGCCCAGTATTGATTCCATTCTGGCAGGGCGTTCAGGCAGAAATTCAAAACATATTTAGGTTCACGTTACCACTGAACCCCCTGCATTATACACTGGGTTTGACCCCAGGAGAAAATATTGGGAAAAGGGAAGTCCAGTTTCTACAGATTCTGCTACTAGTAGTAAGGAAAATGATAAGTCGGTCCTGGGTCAAGCTTTTGCCTCCCACCTCTCAATAAAGGCAAGAAAGATTGAAGAATGTGTATAGAATGGAAAAGATAACAGAAAAATGTCCATTTTAACATGATGTTTTGCTGAGTGCATGGACCCCAGCTATTTTCCACTTTGGATGGCCACATGGATAAAGATGCTGTGTGTTATAAAAAGCTGTGTCAGTCCCCTCTGTATGTCTCTCTTTTAATGGAGGACACTGGATATGTACACCTCCCTCTCATGTGAGCCCATGAGGACCTTTCTAAGAAGTGTCAATTGCTGAAATGGATTTAAATGTTTGCTGAGCCCCCCTTTTTTTTCTTTATTTCTTTCTCTCTCTTTTCTGTAGTGCTATGTAAGTGCATGTATACATATACATATATGTTGAATTCATAATATTCTTAAATACAGAATGTTCAAAAAAAAGTAAGCACACCGGGCTGTGTGGCTTAAGTACACCAGATGTGCATCATGAGATGAGTATCTTGACACATGAGGCTGCAGTCATACATGTTTCAATCCAGGAGGAAGAGAAGCAGTTTGTTTGCCCCACATTTTGGGTTCAGCAAGGACATTGGAAATTAAGTTAATTTATATTTCTAAATTTGTTCAGTTGTGCTTATTTGTTCAAAAATTCTTAACTAAATGTATGCATTTTCTTCATTTATTTGAGGATGCTGTAGTTTTAAAGTGACAATAAAAGTAATTGTGAAAAAACGCTATTACATCTGTAACGTAATATTTTCTGTTTTTGACCAGTATTTTATTTTATTTTTTAAATTGATGGATAAATCTGAGACTCGTCTGTCATTTTGACAAATTACAATTCACACCCCTAACTACACCGTGTTCCAAATTATTATGCTAATTGGATTTAAGTGTCATAAACAACATTTTTTGTTGTGCTATTAAATTTATTGATGGTATTGTGTGTCAGGGCTCTTTGAATTACTATAATCAATTTCAGAGACCTGGGATGATTAGTTTGTCTGTGAGCTCAATTAAAGAAAATCTACTAGAAGGATGTTTTAATCAGGCCTCAGGTTTCAAGCAATATGGGAAAGAGAAAGAATCTCCATGACTAAAACCCTCAGATAGTGTAGAGCCATATGATGAGGTATGAAAACATTAGATACTTACAAAAACTGAAGCGTTATCATTGTACTGTGAAGAGATTTGTGGCTGATTCAGAACAAAGATGGTTTGTGCAGATCAAGGCATAATGAGGAA